>PQXI01000578.1:0-11346 GCA_004786145.1 Botrytis paeoniae | reverse complement strand
TAGAATTGGAAGCCCTTCAAGGTATATAGAGATAGAGAATATATAAGTGAATAACCTCAAAAAGGCCCTCAAAGTCAACCCTAAGCTTCCCACCATTCCTTGTAGAGAGTTATAATCTTAATAGGTTATGAGCCCGGGTTTGTTCTGGGTTAAATTTGTTGATCAAAAAGGTTAATAATATAAAGGCAGAGGTCTATACACAACGGAAAGACAGAGGTCTATATAAAAGCGAGGAGACAGAGGTCTATATAGTGTTAACGAGACGGTAGAGGTTAAACAGAAAAGAGTTGTAGTAGAGGTTTCTTATAATATATTAAATATATAGTGAAAGCTTAAAACAAATTTACTTTCGCTAAATCGATAAAGAAATTCCTGTTGTAGACAACTTTATTCAAATAGGGCAAAGTTATTCCAGTCTTCTAAAATGACAATGGATAATACAGTCAAATTGCTCAAAATCCCAATTCTCAATTGAAAGAACTTTCGATAATAGTTCAAGATAGTAAGGTTGTATATTATATAAAAGGGTTAGGAATATGTAATTGATTATGATATGAATATATACAAAGCGTACTATAGAGATACGGATCAGCTTAATAATATAATCCTATGAATAAAAAAGAGCCAGATTAGTGTAGAGCTTTTTGTGATTTAATATATCAACGAGATTGATAATGAACTTATTGAAGATATCCCCGAATTCAATAGCAAGTGAGTAAAGCTTGTTCAAAAGTATTAGTGAGTAATAGTAGGAGAATTGCGAAACAAGTTTACTCGGTTTATAATATGGAAGCTTAAGGATAGTATTACTACTAAAGAAGAATGGATAAAGATTCATGTAATACAAAAAGAGATTATTAAAGTCAAATCTAAGCAAAAGAATCTTCTAATAGAAGATATAACTCTCGGTTTCTTTATTTAAGGACTTCCAGATCGCTTCAATATAATCATCGAAGTCATTGATGCTCAAAATCTCGATTTTGAGAAGAAGTTTAATAAGATCCAAGCTGTAGATGAATCTATAGTATTAAAGAAATCTACTAACAAAATAGTAGACACAGATAGAGATACGAGTATAGTTATAATTATTATTTAAGATAATAGATAGCATAATAATCGTTTTCGTCATCAAAGTCATAATCAGAACCAGCGTTCTCGTAGCTCTAGCAGATCCAAAGATTGTTTCCTCTGTAACAAAACTGATTATATTGCTCGAGAATACCTATATAAAACAGCTATCCAAACATACATCAAGAATAATTCAATTAAGTAGTTATTCCGATCAATACTAAAGGATAATACATTCTCGAACTAGTGTAATCGCGAGTATTCATTAGACCCGACTTTATTCAGATCTATAAGAGATCAAGGTTTTATTGCCGCAGATACTTCCGACGAAGATAAACTATATGACTACCTAGATAAGTTTGTATACATTTCATTCTATAGTCGCACTAGAGAATGGATTGCGGATACTAACTATTTATCGCATATAACTGATCAATTCTATCTTCTATTTAGTATAAAACAACTCTCGAAACCTCGCAAGATAAAAGTTGGAGGGAAAGAACTGATTACAAAGGAATATAAGATAGTAGTTATCAAATGGAATAAAACAGAGTATAGATTGAAAGCTCTCTATATACCAGGATTAAACACAAGCCTATTATCTACGAGATCCTTTTGTGAGTATTTTAATGTAAAAGGAGTGTTTAATGATAGGAGAATGTATTTCCATAAAGAAGGAAAAATCATACTATCTATAGACAATTTCTATGGTATTTATATAATCCCTAATAATTCTTCAAATGATAACCCAGAAATTGTCTTCCCAGCTATTGAAAAAGAAGTTCTTGTAGAAGTTGAAAATATTGTATATAACGAAATCAAGACAAACCAAATGGAAGTTCAGAGGAGAAATCGATTGAAACGCTATTAGCTGTGACATCGAAGGTTTGGATATATAGGATACGGAGTTCTGAGCAAACTACACCTAGTAATAATACTCGAAAAGGATATCAAGTTGTCAACAGACCTAGAACTATATAAAGTTTGTGTAGCTACTAAAATAAAGAAGTATTACAGTAATATTTTATTAGAGTATAAGAAGAGACTATTAGCTTTTATCTCCTTTAATATTATAAGTTCATTTCTAATATCCCTTCGAAAAAAACGATATTTCGTAGAAATCATTAATAGCTGGATATGAAAGATCTAAGTGATTTGTTTGGAAAAGAAAAGTGATATTATATCTGAGTTCGAGAAATAGAGAGTTATAGTAGAAAGGGAAAGTGGTTTTCTAATAGAAGCTATAAGAACTGATAATACATTAGAGATCGAAAAGATATTATAGAAATAACAAGACAAATTAGAAGTATAGAGGTAATCGATTTATATATATATATCGAATCAAAACAGAACTATAGAATAAGTAATCTAGACAACCCAAATAAATATATACGTAATATTGAAGAACTCTATAATACTTATAGAATTTTGGGATTATACAGCGGAATCAGATGTGTATACTCGAAACAGGACCTGTACTAAACCCTGGGTTGACGATTTCGAAGTCAAGCAAAGATGTAGTGAGATCCCAGGTGACCAATAGCGTAATATTAGTATGCTAATAAAGAAAAAGCGAATATCATTTCACAAAGTATAAATAGGAAACATACCATCGATCGATTATATTAAGATATAGGGATTCAAATACTATTCTTACATCAATCCATCTTTACACTCAAACGGAATATAATAAGACAAGCTAACTAACCAAGCTCGAATCGGAGTGTTTATAGGATATAACAAGTATATAATAAAACAGTTGTGAATATATATATTAGATAGATATATAGTCATTAAGACTAATAACTATATATTCTTTGAAGATTCACTAGAAGAAAAGATCGATTTAAGATTGCGAAGTATAATATCGAATAGAGATTTTATAGAAGGTCAAGGAATAGAGAATGTATTGTCAAATCAATACCCTATTAAACAATTTAGAAAAGAAGCAATAGCTGAAGCGAGTACAGAAAGTGGGATTGAGATCAGCTATAAGATCCCTAGTAATGAGAGTATCAATACCCCTGGAGCTATATACGAAGCTGATATCAATACTCAGAAGGCAAAAGGGGAACAAAATATTGAGATTCCTAACTATAAAGAAACTTAATCACTCTTATTATTATGAATAGTTATTCCCCCTATAACAAAACCAGAAACTAAATAAGACAAAATGAATATTGATTCCCCAACGGGATCAATAATACGGAAAAGAACTCGAGAGTGTAAGGACATAGTAGACTTTCGAAAAGTAAAGAGATTGTGTATACTCCTAGCTATTATCACTGAATTAGAGTCTGAAAAGAATTTCTCTAAGGAATATATAAGCGAATATACTTTTATCTCTGAGATGATTATTATAAGTATTATAGTTAAAGATATTCTAATCCTAAAGATCTATAAAGAAGTGATTTACGATTCTGTTTATAAAGAATAATGACAAGAGGTAATCAATCGAGAAATCAGTGAATTGGAGAAAAACAATATATGGAAATAGACGTTCGATAATGGTATTACTAATCTAGTTAATACGAAATAGGTGTTCACTATCAAGCTGAATCTCAATGACTTGTTAGATTGGTTCAAGGCTTGATTGGTCGCTAAAGATTTTATACAAAAATATAGTATCGATTACTTCGATATATTCGTTCCTATAGTTCAATCAGTGACAATAAGATCATTTCTATCAATAGTAGTATTGCAGGACCTAGAAGCATATTATTTCGATATCAAGAATACATTTACAGAAGCGAAACTAAAAGAGAAAATATTCCTCTCCGTGCTAAAAGGGGTCCGAGTGAAACCCGGCCATGTTCTCGAGGTTTTACGCAGCCTATATGGCCTGAAGTAGGCAGCCCGGGATTGGAACGAACTGATTAAAAAGTATATATTATAATAGGGGTTTTCTTAGAGTCTTGCTGATCCATGTTTATTCATTCACTCCGAATAGAGTATTATGGTTTTACTCTATATAAATGATCTTCCTATTACAACACAAAACCTGAATGAAATCACTTGGTTTAGCAACCAACTTATCTCTGTATTCAACACCAAGAACCTGAGGGAGATAGAAAACTCAAAGCTTCTTAATATGAGAATAACTAGAGATAGAAAGAATCGATCACTTTATATAGACCAAGAGCAATATCTCAAGAAAGTCCTAAGTAGATACAGTTTCACAAAAGAGTTATTCAAACCAATTTCCACTCCAATTGAAGGCTACAATACTCTTCGCTCTGCGAAAGACGACGATAAACAAATCGATTCTAACAAGTACAGTCGTATAATCGAAGAGCTAATATATACAATAATATACTCAAGACTGAATATAGCTTTTAGTCTTAGTAAGCTTAGTCAATATATGAAAGATTCAGTACAATTTTATATAAATTAATTATAAAGAGTTATAAGATATTTATATATAATAATCAGCTACAAGCTGTACTTTGGATCAGGGGGAGTCAGAAATCTTGTTTTATACTTTGATGTAGATTATATAAGTAATATTATAGATAGAAAAAGCATATCAGGAATAATCGTATTACTAGGAGGAGAACTAATATTCTGAATGAGTAGAAAACAAAATTCGATATCAATATCAACTACAGAATCAGAATACATAGTCTAGTCTATTATAGCGAAACAAGGTCAATGGCTTGTACAGATACTTAGAGATATGGGATACAGATATCTCGTTGCTAAAAACAGATTAACAGTTGATATGAAAAGGGATAATCAAGAAGTAATAGTATTAGTTAAGAACTCACAGTTTATTAACAGGTCAAAACATATTGATATAGTATATCATTATATTCGCGATTTCAAAGAGAAAGGCAGGATCAATATCAGCTACATCCCGATAAACACAATGATAGTGGATGGGCTGATAAAACCGTTATCGAAAGATATATTCAAAAGGTTTGTAGAAATGTTAGGTATAATAAAAGAAAAGAGATAATCATAGAGATTTACAATATTAGTATAACTTTGCCTAATTTGGGCAAAGTTATCTTAGTATTCTATAAGAACCTTATTACGTTGAATTCAAGGGGGAGTATTGAAGATAATGGTTCACGTGGCGCCAAGATACAGGGAGAGCTAATCCTATTCGGGTCTAGTGGAAACTCTCCCCATAGGAAGAGTTTTTACTATATAGAATTGGAAGCCCTTCAAGGAAAATAGAGATAGAAAACATACGAGTGAATAACCTCAAAAGGCCCTCAAAGTCAACCCTAAGCTTCCCACCATTCCCTATAGAGAGTTATAATCTTAACAGATTCGAATAAATCAGAATTAGCTTTGAAGTATATTACTCAATAATTATATTTTACTTTAATTTATTATTCAATTAGTAATGTTTTATTCAAGTTATTTATGTTAAGTTTTTGTGTTATAAAGAGTCGAATTATTTATAATTATAGATTATAAAAAAAATTAGGAAATTTTAATAATCATTTATTAGTTTTTATATAGATAGTATTAAAATAAGAGTAGTAGGACAGTAGTTACATGTATTATTGACTATATAGATTGACTTATTAGACTAAGGATCTAGACTATAAAGTGAAAGATATATATATGTATACACATGCCATATCATGTGTGATATGGCACATAGTACATATCGTATATTTCCAACACTCCCCCAGAGAGATTACTCTCTCCTAGTTTCTATAGTTAAACCTTACTCTATTACAAGACCTAATATATTATGACGGATTGAAAGAATTATGCCTGTCAGGGCAGGGAAAAAGGTTCTACCGGCAGGACCTTAAGGTCCTGCCAGCAGAAGGTATAAAAGGACGTTATACCTTTAATTCTTATATTCAATAACTTGATATTCTTTCGTATAGATTATTAACTTCAATTCATTATTTATTATCAATTATCAATCATGTCTTGAATCCAATCGTTATATTATATCAAGTTCATTTAATAATCCTGAAAAGGATAGAATATCTAGCTAAGATTTTATTAGTAATTTAAATCGAGAGTATATATAAGCATCTTTGATACAAATTCCTTTTAAAGATTTATTACCTATTTACCTATTGGAATAGCTTCTAATATGAGAGCCATCGCGGCAGAAAGTTTATAATTAGATAATCAGTAGTCCAATCCCTTAGAACAGCTCCAAGCAGTTATTCAAGGTTCTGAAAACAAATCTTCGGAATAATTGTTAGATATCAAAAAAGCACCTCAACCTTTGGAAAGATATAAAACGGCCGAAGTCGATGTACTATTTGTGTTAGTGAACCTTTTTGATTCTATATCCGGAAGAATTGTGAATCTAGTTATAGCTGATTACTCCGTGCTATCTATATTAATAAATCCTGTAGATTCTACACCTGGAAGAGTTATTATGGTTATACACCTCTCTACCCTGATTGAGCTAGAACTCATTTGATAAAATACTAAACTTCAAAAACAATTGGATCGCCTTTCAACTTTTCTAATGAAAAAACCAAACTCACCTCACTATCGATATCAACAAAGATTGCCTTCATTATCCCCTATACTTCGATAGATTTTATTCACTATAGAAAACCCTCAATCCTTAGTTTTCCCATATAGCTTATATCAAGTAAGAAAACTTAGTAGTAAAATTAAAGACTCAGAGTTTTTAGATGATGGTATCAAACCTATCTTCGAAATATAGAGAATCCTTGCTAAAAGGAAATTGCTTAATAATGCAAATCATTACTCAGATGAACAGTCCAAAGTGCGGACTGTATTTAATTGGATTACAGATATAGTACAAAACCATTTAATACCCCGAATGACTTGTACAGAATTCCAAACCCTCGAAACTACAATCGACTTTTTAGTCACTATCTTTCTAATACTAAATCATTTGGAATTAGTTATTGAAAACTTTAGGGCCTTATGTATGAACACTCTAATCTTCCATCAATTTTACACCCAATTCTTAAAACTAGCTTTTAAAGCAGAAATTCCTGAAAGCACCTATCGCAGGGAAATTGCCTACAAAATCTCTTCGAATCTTTGCAACGCTACCCTAGTCACTATAGATGTATACCCGAAACTCAGAGATTATATAAATTATCTGGTTAATGTTAATACTCAACTGAGAACTACCAATGTAAGGCTCAAGGCAGCAGACCGAATTAGATCTTCAAACTCAGATTCAGATAAGAATCGGAAACTAGCAATTCCCTCGGCAAAATCAAATCCAATAGTACCTCTACCTCTAAGAACCTCTATACCACGCTTATCACTAGGAATAAGAATTAAAACCCCAGGAACTTGTTATAAATGCGGAATGAAGGAATAAACAAAAAATCATATATACTCATCCGGAGATATACATAAAATAGATCCTAATAAAAAATTTCCTTTTAACAAAGAATCTGATAAAACCGACCCTCAGGTTGACCCCTCTCCCCTTAACTTTCACAAATCGGGAAAAAACTAAACCTTAGGAAAATCTTCTTTTAAGGTTTTTAATATAATCTAAAACATATTGACCTTCAAAGCCTTCTCGGTAGAGGAAATTTCACACTTCCATGTCAAATCTTATTCCACAGGTTTTATATAAAAGTATCCGCTTTAATGAACATTGGAGCTATAGTTTATTTACTTATTAATACTTTCTTTACAAAGTTACTCTCTAAACATATGAATACATATATTGATACCCTCAAACACCCCGTACCTATCAAAGGATATAACGGGAATAGAGGAATTCTGATAACTCATTCTATATGATTAATATTACATATAAATAGAAGAATCTTTATCCGAGCACCATTTTTACTAATCAATATAACTCGAGATATTATACTCGGAAACCATTGGTTGATAGACTATAATATAGAAATACAATCTTCTTATTAACAATTACTTTAACCAAAGAACTTTCCACCTACCCTGAATTTCGCTCGGATCATCCTGATATCCCGAACATCCCTCCAATCTTCGACCCCAGATTTGGACCTACAAAACAATATTCTTCGATATAATGCTTTATATTCTAAACTTTCGAAAGTATCGCTACCATCACCTTCATTCTATAATAAATACGAATAGGATATCAGAAAACAAATATACAAGTTCTATGCTCAAATTCAAGAAATCTCCTTAAAAGTGTTCTTTAAGATTCTACTAGCAGAACCTAAATTATCTACCAATAGTATCTTTGTCAAACAAAAATCCTGATTTTTCGAAAAAAGTACTTCGTGATAAGGTTATTAGGTCATTACTGAAAGCCCCTTCACAGATATTACTGCCATTATTATTGAAGCCTTTTGACTCCACATTCATTAGCGTAATAATATAGCTTTTATAACTAATATCTACAAAATCAATTCTCTTATTGATTCAAGATTTCAAGATACAAACGATATGAAATTGAAACAATTGATGGAATGAGTGTTCACGGATTACTATGACTTCCTAGAGATATTCTCGAAATATAAATCGAACAAATTGTCTGCTTACTTTTTGTACGATCATTGTATCGAGATATCTATAAACGCCCAATTGAAAATGTTTCCAATATATAACATATCTATCGAAGAGCTATTAGTAGTAAAGGAATACCTGATTAACAACCTTGAGAAGGGATTTATTGAAACTAGCAATTCTCCTTTTGCAGTTCTTGTTTTATTTATCAAAAAAGCCAATAAAGGATTGCGTTTCTATATAGACTTCCGCAGACTTAATATAATTACCAAAAGAGATAAGTATTCTCTACCTCTTATCAACAAAGCACTGATATAAGTCTCCAAAGCAAGAATCTTTACAAAACTCGATATTAGACAAGCTTTCTACAGGATCCGTATGTATCCCGATTCCAAAGATTTAACCACTTTCCGCACCCGCTACAGAACTTATAAATACAAGATTCTACCTTTTAATTTAATCAATGGATCTATAATCTATTAGAGGTATATGAATAATATCCTTTTTGATCTCCTTGATGTCACTTGTACAGTATATCTGAATAATATATTAATTTATTTCGAGAACGAAAATGATTACAAACTTTATATCCTAGAAGTTCTATTTTGCTTAAAGAAAGTAGGATTACAAGCAGATATCGACAAATACAAATTCAGTGTAAAACATATAAAATATCTTGGTTTTATATTTACTATAGATGGTATAGAAGTTAACCCTGATAAGATATCTATTATCAAAGATTAGAAGCCTTTAATGAACGTTTGGGGTATACAATCTTTTCTAGGGTTCTGTAATTTCTATAGAAGATTTATAAAAGATTATAGCCAAATAGCAAAGCCCCTAGTATCACTTATAAAGAAAGATATCCTTTTTCTATTCGATGTAGATTATATAATCAGCTTCGAGAAACTAAAGAATATGTTTGTAAATGTATTAGTCCTTGTTCACTATCAAACCCACCTTTTTTCTATAATTGAAACTAACGCTTTAGATAGAGTTGTTGAAAGTGTTCTCTCTCAGCTATAAGATAATGATTAATAGCACTCAGTTATATTCTTTATAAAAACGATGCTCCCTGCCGAAATAAACTATGCTATATTTGACAAAGAAATACTAGCAATTATTAAAGTATTTAAGTATTAGAGATCTAAACTTATAGGAACTCTATATTACATCAAAATTCTTACAAACTATAAATCTTTGGAATATTTCATAACAAAAAAAGACTCTTAATTAGTAGCAAACCAACTAAACCAAAATCCTTTCTAACTTTTGATTCGAGATTGCTTATCATTTTGGAATTAGCAATACCTGTATAGATATATTCAGCTATCGCGATTAAGAAGTCATTACACAGAAAGAAATTAAATCAAAATACCGAACCCAAACTCTACTTTCCAACTCTATATTGGACTCTCGAATTACAGATAACCTCAGTATAAAGGGGGAGAAGATTATATTATTACTTTTCATTAATTAGAAGAAATTAGATCTTATTAATCAACTACTTTTTGCTAATCGAGAGTATCCTACACTGTAAGATTAATATAATCTAGTAATCAACCTCAAAAAGAGATATTCGCTATATAATGGTTTATTATTATATAAGGTGTTAAAATAAGAGTGGTAGAATAGTAGTTGTATATATTATTGACTATATAGATTGACTTATAAGATTTAGAATCTAGACTACGAAGTGGAAGATATATATATGTGTATATGTGCTATATCACATGTAATATGGCACGTAGTACATATCGTATATTTCCAATACTCTCTTAGAGAGATTATTCTCTTCTAGCTTTTGTAGTTAAATCTTACTCTATTACAAGATCTAGTATATTCTTAAACCTTTTGAATATTATTCTAGTATATAGCTTTGTTAGTCTATTTGTAGTTATATCTTTAGTATTGACATAACTAATATTAGCTAATTGTTTTTCAATTAGATCCCTGATAAAGTAATAGTATATATTAATATGCTTCAATCGTTTGTATAGATAAGAGTTCTTAGTCAGGGCTAATACTCCTTAATTATTATCTAGTATCTGGATTGCCTCTTTATTATCAATATACTTCGAGCATTTCAAGTCCTTTAGTAATTGAATTAGTTATTAGCCTTGCTTTGTAAATATAGCTGTCGAAATGTATTCTGCTTCTGTACTTGATGTCGCTACAGACATTTGCTTCTTATTTGCTCATAAGATTAATCTATCATAGAATATTACTATATCTCCCGAAATGCTTTTTCGATTAGCTTTATTGGATACTCAATCTACATTTGTATAAACTTTAATAATATTCTATAAAAGATTATAATCTTTGTATATAGTTAGCTGGACTCCCTCAGGCCTAAAGCATAGCTTCTATTTGATAGTTAATCTTAAATATCTCATAAGGTTCTTAAGTGTAATATTATAATGCTTTACTGAATTGGATATAGTTTATATTAATCTTTCAAGACTGAAAGCGATATCTGGTCTTATATAAATTATAGAATGAATTGTATTACCAATCGCTTACTGGTATTTGTAAATATCTGTTAATTTGTTATCTGAATGTATAAATCGTAGTTGGCTATAATTAAATATTAGTATTTTTTTTAGTATATATTAACCATAGGGAATTCCGAATCATATAAGCATAGCATCTAAATACTCTTCTTGATCTATTATTAAAGTTCTTTCTTTTCTGTTTGAGATAATGTGAACTCCTAAGATCTTACTAATTTCCTCTAGATTCTTAATATTAAAACAAGCAGAGAGTTTTTGATAGAATCATTTAATATCTTATTTCTATATTATAACTATAACAATATTATCTATATATATTAATAATATTAGATTTATTTAG
>PQXI01000577.1:0-11399 GCA_004786145.1 Botrytis paeoniae | reverse complement strand
GTGACTTCTGTAGCTAGTATTTATAGACCTTCTTTCAGTAGACTCGGAAAAAGGCAATCTATATTCTTACCTCCTATTCGACTATCTATGTTTTGATATATGTGTGCTATATAGCTCCCATTCGTTCCCTTACCTCATTGTCGATGTCTGATGATTCATTCTATCTATTATGTGTAGCCATTTAGGATTACTTTAGTTCTATAGTATATGCAAAGGCTTTTCTTATATAACCTTTATCACCTTCTACTCTTTTATATTAATAACCTATACAGGGAAAAAACATTAAAAGGTCAGATAGCTGTATGCGAATCTGAGCTCTTAGATTGTCTTCAGAAAGCGAATAGCTACTAGGTGCAATTGATAGATTAAGGTAAGGGAAATACCGGCATACCTATCAATAGAAAGAAGTTATTAGGTACAATTGAGGAGGTGAGGGAAATATTGTTTTCTCAAAAACTAAAAAGCGATATATGGCCTCTCATAGTAAGAGTGGGATAGAAACGCTTAATTGCGATATTCAATTTATTGATGTCTAAGAAAATATATTGTAATTATTTCGGATATATATTATTTTATATACTCGTTGGAAGCACTAGAAGATCAAGAATTATAGTTTTATTCTTCTCAGATCAATGGTCAAACAGATATGAGACACAATTATATTAGGTACAATAACTTAAAAGTCTATAAAACTAGGAAGCTCTTTTGGATTCGGACTATATATAGTCCGGATGAGGGTAATCTAAGTCTTAGCTTGCAAATAATTAACAAAAGTATAATAATAGTATACTCCATGATCGATGACTGAAGATGCAATAAGAAGGAAAGAATTACTACTTGATTAAAAGCTACACCAACATTTCGGGGACTGAAAGAATATCCACCTAAGAAAATCCTGTCGATAACATGCCAAAAACCTAAAAGCAAGATAATTGAATATGAGTCATACACTATATAACTTTGCCCAATCTGAGTAAAGTTATAAAAGGAACTTAAAACCTTCAAGAATCTAAGTTTCAATATAAAAAGGTATTAGAAGCCTCTGAAATTTTCTCTACAATAATTGATTAATTATTAAAATAAGAAATCAAAACTCGAAAATTCATCAGATATGAACTCTACTATATTCAAGGGGAGTACTGAGCAAGCAAAAGGAGTTGATCTAGATTACAAATCCTCCTCGGCTTTCTCAGAACCTTTAATTGTAACTATATCTCTCAAGGAAAATGAAATCACTAATATATTTGGAGATAAGCAAATAGATTCCAAGCCTTTAAATAAATATCAAAAGAGTTAGTTTTCAAAATACAAATTGGATTTTAAAACTCCCCAATTTGAGGGGCAGGTTAGCACTTCACAGTTTGCTTATATAATGGAATATCTAGCTAAGGCTAATGCTCTACTATTGCCTCTCCCTGGGCAAAAAGGAATGCTATGGTTCCAAGACTCCAATGCTATGGAATAATATAAGAGAATGAAATAGCTTTAACGTAATTATAGAATAATGAAAGAAGACTTTTGTCTCCGGATTCCATTGCAAATCGAACAAACTCTTTGAGAAGATATTAAAGCTATAAAAGAATAGCAGCAAAAGAATTGGAATTAGGAATACCAATTTAAATCTATTTTTTTTAAAAGAGTATCTATCTAGCGATATCCATTAGAAAATGTATTCTCGAAAGTATATTCACTGTCTTGCCAAGAAATACAAACAAGAAGAGGAGATGAACTCAAATGGACTCGCTTGATTCGCCTGTCAATACAATCAGATCGCACAATACTTAATCAGAAATAAAGCTTCTACTAAGAGTAATATAATTGAAATGTTTTTGAAAAGCATTTCTAAGAGAGCAGCTCGTAAATGTATTACTAGTATTAAGGTCAACTTGAAAAAACCAGGTATAATAAAGTAGGACAAAGTTTTCAATTGGATAATTCAATATTCAGAGAACGAGTCCTAGTATAGAATCCTCAATGTAAATGATACAGAGGAGGAATCAGGGTTGAAAGATCTGATTGAGATTGTTATTTCATTCAAGAAAACTAAGCCTCAAGCCAAAAGCTTAGTTGTTCAAAAAGATAATGAGATCAATAAAATCACTAAGATACTTAAGAGCTTTACTGCAGGCATTCTAAACAATAAAATCCCACTGAAAACTGAAGGGAAGATAGTAACACTTGATTCAAGATTAAACCACAGATTACCTCTTGCTATTCAAATTCCAATAATATTCTATTACTCTTTTGTAGATATCTATAATATACAGAATGAGTTTCAAGAAGAGTATAAGGAGATTAATATAATCTATAAAAAGATCTACTATTTTTGTAATAATTAATACCCTGACAAAACTAATTATGCTTTTAAAAAAGACTATCCTGTTTTTAGAGAATTTGTTGATAAAGATTACATTCATTATAACAAATATGGCTTTGCGTTTTGAGGATCTAAAGAAGCAAAAGAAAACCCTATATTTATAATCCATGATAATAGATCTCAAGGAACTCTTATTAAGATAGTGATTCTAAAAGCAAAGGCTTATGCGTGGGATAAATCAGTAGACAAACCAGAACAAGTATAACTCATTGAGGATATTTTCACAAATGAAGTCCTATTTATCAATAATCCATTAGATTACATTATAGGGGAGTTTGTTAATACAATTGAATTTAAACCAAGGAAGAAAGGTCAATCTTTATATAACCCCAATAAAGTCAATAAAATATAAAGCAAAGCCTTGTAGAAGCCAAATATAACATTTATCAAGAAAATCCTCAAATATACTCATTTAATGTTGTCTGTCAATATAACTCCTTAGAGCAACCAAGAATCAGTAGTAGTACTAGAACCGGAACAAATGGATATTCAGAACACAAATAATCCTGAAATAGTCTACAAAAAAGTATTTGACAAAACCAGAAAACCAAGACGAAAAGTAGTACCTCAAGTTATACAAAACTATTATAGTATAATTGAGAAAATTAATAATGATATTCTATTTATACTAATTAATATCTCTCTAGACTTGATTATCAGGGAATGCCCAGTAATTTGGAAGAGATGGATATTCAAGGTAAAGGATTCTATAAGACCCTTAAGCCTTAATACCAATATAATTAGTCTCATCAACCAGCTTCTAATAAATCTTAAATCTGAGAGATTTGAAATTATAAATCATATGGATATGGTTTGTAGTATTGAAGACAACCGAGAAGGCCTTCCAAATGTCAGAGTTACAGTAAACAGCCAAGGCCCAATCAAAGCTATATCAGACTCAGAATCAATAATCAATTTGATTAATTCAATGTTGGCCAGAAAACTCAATTTACCTATTAGCCCAGTTTATATAACAATTGTGGGTATCAGCTCAGACCAATTAAAGCTAAAAGGAATTTATAGAGATATGTGAATTGCTTTAAGAGGAGTTTCGAATATAGTGAATATCTATATTATAAAGAATGCCTACAATAATCTACTATTAGGTATACTATGGTTTATTGCTAGAGAAGTTAGTTTTACTTATCGAGACGGAGCCCAATACCTGACTATTGTGGATAATGAAAGGGAAACTCAAGTTAGTGTTTGGAGTATAGAACAAATGATAACTTAATAATTTACAATTAGTAAAACCTTGGAAAACTAGGTATTAGTGTATTGAGGGGACAATATACTGGTAGCTTCTCGAATCCCTTAAACACTGCTAACTTTGCCCAATCTGGGCAAAGTTATGAAACATCCAAGTAAGATTACTTTTCGAAGCTCTATGAATCACTCAGCCCTGAGTTTCAAGAGTTCTATTTCAATATATTAAGAAAGTCAAGCTTATGTGAAAATATTATTTCAGCAGAATTCTTTGAGAGATTGTTTAATATCGAAATCGGAAAAGCAAGCTCTGATTAAGTAAATATATTATACAAGAATAAAGCAATCAAAGTATGCCCTTCAAATCAACCTAGTAACCCTACCGGAGAAGCTTCTGGGGAGAGAGAAGATTGATTAGAACGCTACAAATTGAAATTTCTGTATCAAGAATCGATTAGAAAATGGAAAGACTTTCTAATATCTCGTTTCAACAAAAAACCTGAAGGGTATCGACTTACTCCAAAAAGAATGAAAGCAATTGATTGCAACCAAATTCTAACAGATTTGGAAAGGGATTTGCTAATAGCTTGTTTATTTAATTGAGAAGATATATTAGTATTTGACTGGACTTATGCTAGCCAAGTATAAGAGGAAATCGCTCTATTACAAAGAATCAGAACTATCCCTTATGAAGTATAACAAACGCTAGGATTCCCAATACCAAAAGCCTTACTAGAGGTAGTTTCTATAATATTACGAGATAGAATAAAGCAAGAAGTATTTGAATATTACAACAAACCCTATTGTAATTTATGATTCCTAGTAAAAAAGAAGACTCCAGGTATTTATTGAATTATTAATACTGTGGTTAAACTCAACAGGCATATAATTCGAGATGCAAATTTACCTCCTGATGCAGATGCCTTTGTAGAAAATTTCGCAGATTGTATAGTAGCTTTATTAATCGATTTCTTTTCAGACTATAATCAAATTCCGTTAGCACCTGAAAGTTGTAATATAACTGCTTTTCAGACTCCGCTTAGGCTATTTCGTTATACTACATTTCCCTAAGGAGCAATCAATTCTATAGCTCAATTCTGTTGAATTATTATAAAAATTCTGGGAGACCTGATATCAGAGATAATAATTTCCTTTTTGAATGATATAGATATCAAAGAATCAAAAACGGATTATAATAAGAAAGAAGTAGTTGATGGTATATGTAAATTTATTCTAAAGTATATTCAAGCAATTGATAAAACTTTTGAATATCTTGAATATACAGGCTGTTCTGTTAATACTAAATCAAAATGGTATTATAATGGAATGAAAATAATAGGATATATAGTTGGATCTGAAGAATATAAGTTTGTCAAGACAAAAATTGCGAAAATCCTTAATTGGCTAAAACTCAAGTCTACAATAGAAATATATATATTCCTTGGAATATATATATACTATAGAATATGGATTGAAAAGTTTATACTAAAAACAAAACCATTATATTGCTTACTCAAAAAAGATTGCGATTTCTTATAGATAAAGAAGTAAACTCAATTAATAGAAATACTTAAGAAAGAATTAACAAAACCTTTAGCTTTGATATCGCTAAACTATAATATTACACTTCTAATTAGTCTTATCATTCTAGAAGTAGATATAAGTCTTAATGAATGGGGTTCTATTTTAGATCAAGAACTCAATGGAAAACGGACTATTATATGCTTTGAGAATGGACTTTGGAATATTATTAAGAGAAATTATAATACTATAAAACAAGAATGTTAAGGAGTGCTGAAAGCCCTTCGAAAGTGCAGATTTGATCTCTATAGAGTATATTTTATATTGAAAATAGATACAAAAGTCCTAATTGCCCAATTAAACAGAGCTACAATAGACCTCCCTAATACTTTAATTACTCACTGGACTGTATGAATCAGATTGTTTGACTTCGAAGTTCGATATATTAAAGGCATTATTTATACTATTGTTGATAGACTTTGAGGAGACTTACTACAACTGTAGAATTACTAGAGGATGAAAAGAATGAAGTAGATATTAACAACTGGATTGCGAGTAAACTCAATAATGTAGAAAACATTTCGAATTCGAACAACTTTGCTTAATCTGGGTAAAGTTATAAGTTAAAAGAAGGATACAATAAAAAGAATTATAAAATCGCCTAATATCTAATTACTCTATAATACCCTAAAAACATAATCAAACAAGAATTCATCAGCTTTAAGAAATGTACATTAGGATTCTCGATATACAACAATTACTTATTCAAGATTAGAACCCAAAATGTATTATACTATAAGGTTATCAATAATTAATAAACGCAAACCTCTTTAATCGGTAACCTGGATGATATATATAGGCATAAGGGAGTCGAAAGCATCTTCGATAAGATATATAGACTTTACTATTAGAAGGGAATGTATAAGCAGGTCAAGCGATTTATTAGTTTCTGTCTCAATTGTTAATTAAGACACTTGAATATGTAAGAAGAATTATTATACTCTATATGGATAAGTATATATTAGCAAAAGTGTAGCTTGGATATCATATATATGCCCCTAGATAATGATTACAAATACTTAGTTACCTTACGAGATAATCTATTAGGTTAGATTAAAGTCAAGGCTTTACAGAATGCTACCTCACAGGCTGTAACAGCTTTTATTTGGAGTGTTGTTTACAGACACTTGATATTTGGCAAGGTTTCTGTGGACGGAGGATCAAAGAATAAAGCATATATAGAATACTTCTTGAAAAAGTATAATATCGAATAAGTATAGATCTCTGCCTACAATTCAAAAGTAAACAATCAAATTGAATAAGGACACAGACCCCTAGCTGATGGATTAGCTAAAGTGATGGATAATAAAGCAGGATAGTTATACCATCTCGATACAATTTTGTTTGCTGATAGAGTTACTACACACTAACCCATCAATCTAATTTCTTTTTATGTTATCTATAAACACCACTTTGTATTACTCATAGAAATACAATTCTACACCTAAAGAGTTTTAGACTAGGAAAAAGTAACTACCTGAGCCGATCTCCTAGCCTTACAACTTCGTCAATTGGAAACACACGATATTGATATGGAAGAAGCAGTTATCTGAAAAAAACACTACCACTTGGATGGAAAAGCACGCTTTGATAAGAATAATAATGCTATCAACAAACAAATCGCTGTAGGAGATATTGTGCTTCAATTCGACCTTCAGTCCAAAATTGATATATCGTAAGAAAAGAAACTCGTATATTGATAGCTTGGCCTATATCGAATAAGCAAAGTATTATTAGAGAAAGGCATATATCTATTGAAAGAAATAGATAGCACTTTAATTGATGGAACTTATTCAGACTCTTGATTCAAGAAATTTATTAAGAGAGAAGGAAAGTATATTCCAATTAGAGGAGAAAAAAGTTCAGAGAATGTTATTGAAGCCAAACTTGAAGACTCTCTTGAAGCACTTTTAAATCCAAAACAAAGTGAACGAATTACTCAATGCTTTGCAACTACTGAAAAAATGATAGATCAATTATAATCAAACAATGAGCCTTTACTATCAACAAATGTAAACACCTATATTAGAGTAAAGATTCCTATAATAAGCCTATCAACCAGGACTGCGTTTCTCCCTATATATAAGTAATTGATAGAACTTCAATTAAGATTTTAGGTAGGGAAAGAATACACTTACTCTTTCAAATAACAAATATAAAATTCATTTACCTCTTTCATCTTTTACAAACTCCTAAATAAATCAAAAAGAGAAAAGACATCGAATAAGTAGAGCTATAAAGAAAACAAATAACCCCCTTCTACTTAGAAAGTTTCCTTCATATTTTTAAGCACCTTCTTCACATCTTCTTACTTCAAAAGTATTGCTACTCTATCTGAAATTCTGTAATATAGTTTTATTCCTTTTACACTATACTCGATCTGAATCTACACCTGTTTTCTCCACATATATTTTGCTTTATCTCACTTTTCCACTTAGAAATATACTTACAAAGCACTCTTTTTCGTTTTATATAAATCTAATACTAATTATATAACTTTATCAAATTTGAGCAAAGTTATTAGAGTACACTTTCAAAATGTCTGAATCTAAGTAAAACCGTACTCCTGATTCTCCAAAAGAAGATTTTCAGAATATTACGAATACTCAATATTCAGATCTTCAATTTCAATATATAGGTTACAATACACTGATAACTATAGACAATAAGAAAATTACTAGCCTGCTTGAAGCCTTTCGAATAATAAAGCAACTCTCAAAAGAACAACAATATACAGTATTTACAAAATTCAATTCTTGAACAGAAATCTAAAAAGAAATTACAAATATTCTCACCAAAATATCAATGATTCAAATCCTTTGTAACAATTTTTATCTCAAAGCCAATATTTCCATAAAGCAAATGAAAGCCGAAAACAAGAACACTCTTAATTATATTGTGAAGATTCATAAAGCATAACAAAATATAATCAACAAGATTAAACAATTCTGGGTATATTCTCCAAAAGGTTTTTCCTTTGCTATAATTCTCATTATGTTATATAATACAAAATTCCACAAAGAACTTTCCAGGTTAGTAAAGATAGCTAGTCCAAAGAAAGTGCTGGAGGCAGTTAATAGAGAACTTATTTATTAACTAATAAATCCCCTCAAATCCGGTATATAAGTCAATAGATACTTGATACTCTTTGAATTCAAAAAAGCATTTAAAATCCTTAACAAAGATAATAATGCTGTTGCCTTTTAATAAAAGGATACTTAAAGAGTTGTATTAGATCTTAAATATAATATAATCGGAATATTAGAAGAAGTCAGTATCAATTATTCGAAAGACAATCTATTAGTAGAAGACTTAGTCATTGAGTTCATAAAAATTTCTACTGCTTCTCCCAACAAAGAAGAAATTACAAATATCAATTGATAAAACAAACTTAGTGTCTTTATTAATACTATAATAAAGGAACTAATTATAAAATGTATTATGAATAAAATGGTTGTTCATTAAGACACTCTGAGTGAAGAAAAAGAGGAATTGGGTGTACCTAAAGCTTGTAAGTGTAATGCTAAGGCTTTAATAGAAAAGAATTAGTACTTGATGTTGAAAGAGAGATACTTGGCTAAGCTAATAGACTGAATGGTTATGGTAGAACTAGTGAATTTGATGTTAGAAGAGCTATACAGGCATTATATTTATTAACTTACAGGAACCCTTGGACTCAAAGCTTTTTATATAGATTAAATGGATATTATGCGTCGCCTTCGTTTTTTTTTATAAAAACTATGGTTAAATTAATGAAATTCGGATCAATAGCAAATACTATAACTGGTTCAAAACCCACGAACTAGCTAGTATAGAAAGAAAGAGAAAGATTCTTAGAGTTCTCAAATTCCGTTCTATCGAAACCAGTATTGCTAAAACCAAAGTTACACAACAACATGTAGCTGGCTTGACATACATTCGCAAAATCGGTTACTATGCTAAGAGCTCCCTAGAGCACCGCCTCAATATTATTATTGTCGAATATCAACCTTTTATCGAACAATCTGTAGCTATATACTCTCACTATAATCACTACGAAAAGCAAGGTCTAGCTTTTACTTATTATTGCTATTATTCGCTGATATAATAAGCTTGCAGATAAGATCTGAAACTTTAATGGTATGTCTCGAAACAATAGATGGATTGAGAATTCAGGCTTATTATTATTCCTTTTTCAGCTATTATTATTTAGGAAAACGAGATAATTGATCGAATCTTTGTGTATAGGAATACAAAACTCTTATATTCCAAATCAAACCTCAATCAAATGGAGTAATTTATAGTCTATATAATTCACTCGGTTATAGACCGAGAATTCACATCCGATTGAGCAGTATGCTATGGCCGAGTGAGAAGTGATTCTGAAATCATTTGGTAAAGCCTAGTAACAAAGACCTTAGGTGTAAATAGTGGTATATTCGAAAAAGGATACTTTCAAGATATTGAATCAAAGAAAAACTATTATAGTTTTTCTTCACTTATGAAGTCCTTTGACTTTGTATCTATTGATAATAGGGGATAGATAATATTAGCCGATAGCAATTTGGTCTGGTTTTCAGAATCTGATGCGGAGCTAGTAATACAACTATTTGTAGCTTCTATTGTTCTTTATACTATAGTTATCAGAAACATTAATAATGATATATAACCTTTCCTCAAAAATGGTATGAAATACGAAGAAGTCAAAAGAGCTCATTAAACCTTAACTCCCATTTTTGATAAAATAATAACAAATCAAGGACAATATGAGATCTCAGATTTCCCTGTGGAATACTATTTGATTATGGAAAACCCTATGGAGTAAGTAC
This sequence comes from Botrytis paeoniae, assembly GCA_004786145.1. Lineage (NCBI taxonomy): Eukaryota > Fungi > Ascomycota > Leotiomycetes > Helotiales > Sclerotiniaceae > Botrytis > Botrytis paeoniae. The sequence goes on along the minus strand of PQXI01000577.1, from coordinate 1,427 downwards.
TAATTAAAGAATTATCTTGGGATAATCAAATTGTGCTCAATAAGACCGCGAAACTTCTTAATATAAACAAAGAAATATTTATATTATAGTATACTGAATATAAACAAGTTATTCGCAATCAATATTTGAGAGCTTTTACGGATTCTCAATCTCTCAAGCTAGGATACAATAACAAATCCTATTTCAAAATCATTAATATTCCTATTTCTGAAAACGAGAAAAGAGTATTCCCTATGCTAGACAAAGATAGTAAACTTATTTCTATATTATCGGATTCTGAGGACAACTCTTTTAATAATAACAATAGCTCCTCGAAAACCCTATCTAAAGGCAAGAACATTAATAAACCCACTTTATCAACCCCTCAAAGCAACAAGAGGACAGCAAGCGATACCGGAAATTCTGCTTCTACTAAGAGACAGAAGATATCTAAGCGTGCTATTAGAATGACTTGGAAAAGTAAGAGGAAGATTGTACATTTGTAATTAGAAGTGTGATTAATACTACCGGAATCGAGTAATCATAACTTTACTCAAATTGAGTAAAGTTATATTGTGCCTCTTTGGTAGTTATAATTTGCTAGTAAGGGATAAACTAGTTCCTGAAGAGTATATATAAATAATTGGATTATTGGTGCTTAATTTTTGTGCGATTTCTTTCTTTTTTTGGTTGACTTATCTTGATCAGAACGATCAAGTTATCAAAGTGGAGAGGAATATAAACAGAAAAAACATTTCTTGTCAATCACATAACTTCTATAACTAGTATTTATAGATCTTCTTTCAGTAGACTCGGAAAAAGGCAATCTATATTCTTACCTCCTATTCGACTACCTACATTTTGATACATGCGTACTGTATAGCTCCCATTCGTTCTCTCACCTCACTGTCGATATCTGACGATTCATTCTATTTATTATGTGTAGCCATTTAGGATTGCTTTAGTTCTATGGTATATGCGAAGGCTTTTCTTGTGTGACCTCTACCATCTTCTACTCTTTTACATTATCTTATAACGTAGTTTGTTAGCATGTGGGCTGTATTAGTATATGAGCCACCTCTTTTTGTATACAAAATTCGTCTGTGCGTAACCGTGCACTTTCTTTATTTATTAATATAATTTCTTAAAATTTGAAATTATTGTTTTGATTTAAAAATAACAATATAATATATATCTCTTTTAATATGAAAACTATATAGATCGATACGATCTATCGATACGATCTAATAATAGTAGATCATATGATCGTCACCTGATAATCACCTGATAGGAATTTTTAGTCCGGAGCAACTATAAAGAAAATAACGATTCTTCATTAGTTCTTTCAGTTCGAAAGGAATTAGACTAATCTAATTAGTATTAATTTAAATAAAGAAAATAGAAAAGCTTTATTCTAAAGAATGATTGGATTAGAAAGAGATCTACAA
>PQXI01000576.1:0-11408 GCA_004786145.1 Botrytis paeoniae | reverse complement strand
TCCGGGACCACTTCGGGGTTACCAAGGATATGGGACGTGCGCAACCCAAGAAGTGGGAAATAGTAAACCTTAAATCCTCGAACGATAGGCTTGGCTTACAATAAGTCTATAGTGATTCAGGATAAAGGAAAAGGTTATATAAGTCTATGATATCAGGACCATAGAAAAGGAAGATATAAAGAACCGGATATATCCTGGATTAATTAGGGCATAAGATTAGTTTTGATTAGAATCCCAAATAGACTATTATATAACCTCTTACTCATTCCCCGGTACCTTCTCAACATATTCCCTATTATTGAACCCTGACACTCTAATCTCATTACTAATCTTACCAAAAGAGGTAATTAGTATAACAAAAGGATATACTGGTTTCAGCCCTTTGAGCACCCTTATGTAAAGCCCTATATTGATCCTGGAAGATATATCTCTCTTAGAACTAAAACGATAGGAACAAGATTTGCTTTGAGCTATTGAGATTCTAGAGAAGAAAAGAAGTATAGATCAATTCTAAATTAGAACTGGATTTACACCTATCTATAACGTAGGGGTAGAAGGAGATAATAATATTAAGAGGAGGAAAGAAGAGATAGATTAGAAAAGAAATCGTAAGTTGGTATTTCTCAAGGAATATTTTGGGAAGTTTATTAAAAAGCTTTATGAGTTTATTTGTAGATGTAATAATATATTTGAAATTATGCTACAAATATATAAGCAAGAATCTCATAAGGTACTATGGGCAATGACCTTTTTGGAAGGAACCCTAGTTAAGAGATGGGCTGATGTTAAGTTAGGACTTTCAGATCTGATATGAACAAAGTTTATGGACTTTCTATATAACCTAATTCAAACACCCCAGGCTCGATATTAGGAAATATCTTTCAAGTGGTTCGAATTGCAATAAGGGCAGAAGAGCATATAAGGGTATACATCTATTCTAGTAGAGTACAAAAGTGAGCTTGAGGGTATCCCAGCCTCTATTCGGATGAATAAGTTTGTTTAGGGACTCAAATTCCCTATATATAATAAAATCACGGAGGCAACTAATCTCCTAAGCACTATTGAAGAAGCTATAGCTCTAATTAGCTAAGTGGAATATAATTGGAAAAATTATAGGAATCAAGATAGGGCTATATATAACCCATCCCTGCCTTAGAGCAAACAATTATCATTTGAGTTTATAATTACGAGTCAATATACCCCAAGATCAGATCTTATTCATTCTAGATCTAATACTATTCCTATAGGAATCTAAGGAAACTCTAAGAAATATTTGATATATTATTCTTATAGAAAGAAGGGGTATATAACTATAGATAATAGTTGTATTAATAAGAAACGAATTAATGCTATAGAAGTATAGGAGAATGACTAATCTGGTAAACGAACAAAAAATGGGATGAATTAATAGATAACGCTGGTACTATTAATTCTAATCTATAGTGAATGATGACCAAATGTTAATTCTTTAGTGTAGTTTATGTGGAGTAGTATTATAAAAGTGTTATTATAGATTTGTTAGCAGATTTGAATATCATTGATAAAAGTATAGCTAGGCTCTATGGACTGAAGGATATCGGCAAACACCCGCATTCTGTAGGAGATATTATTGGGAAAGAAATTCAAATTCAGGGAGAATATGAAATCTCTATACAAGTTTCAGATTCCCTAAGAATGAGTCAAGAATTCCAGATTATAGTATATAGTTGTTATAATACTGAATAAAGACTTATCCTTGGATTACTATTCTTATAACAAATGAAAACAAGTATCTATGAATGGAAGTTGGACTGATAGAGTTATATAGAGCAGATAGAGATTAATATTTTGATACCAGAAGAATTTGAATAGGTAGTAAACAAAGAATCCAAATGCACTTTTGTAGTAATAATAGTTAAGCTATTCCAGAACAATTAGGTATATATCCAGCCTATATCCGAATATAGTTGTATAAGAAACTGAAAGAAATATATATATTGAAAGAAAGGGAGAATTTCTATGGTCAAAAGTGTGGTAACAAAAGTCCTAGAGGAATATCCGGGGTTTGAAGATATGTTTGATAATATAAAAGCTAATACCTTAGTAGAGATTGAAGAATTCATGCATATAATTAATACTACTGGAGAATTACTGTTTCTCCTATTATATAAACTTTCAGAACCATAATTAATGACATTAAAGAAATACTTGAAAAACGCTTTGGAAAAGGGATGGATTTGATACTCAAATAGCCTGGCAAGGGCCCCCATCCTATTCGTACCTAAGAAAGATGGGTCTCTACATCTATATATGGACTATAGGGGATTAAACAAGGTAATAGTTAAGAATCGGCATCTCCTTTCTTTGATTAATGAAATCTTAGATTAATTAATTTATTTATTTATTTATTTATATTAATTAACGTCTTTTCTAGACCTCCCTAAGGGTATTTAGACGTGCTAAGATAAGGGACTATTTAGGCAGCATGATCATCGCGATTGAATTTAGTAATTTAAATTCAATGCTAAAGGCTATTTGCTTTTCTACAAATGCAATTCGTTTCTATTTTCAGAGGGATACATCTAATCCGGGTTGTTAATAGGATAAAGCTTAATTCCTAGATGGATAAACTCATTAAAGACTTCTGACCCTTGATTGGAGGGGGGGGAGCAAAGGTGAATTGCTATGTAATTAGCTGAGCGTTGTAGCTTTAGTATTGAATATTGAGTTTTGTTTTTGCAGTGTTTAAAGATGGGGTGAGTTGGAGTAATCAGTTGAGTGATAAGTATAGGGGAAAAGATGTTTTATTGAGAAAGTGATCCTTTTTCCCAGGGTACCCTAGTAATTGGGACAGATCTGAGTATAGAATTCTGAGTTTACAATTAGTTGAATAAGCTTGTTAGGTGTATATAAGAGTTTCTTGATATATATGATTGCCTGTCTATTAGAGTATATCTCTATAGGGGCAAGGGGCCAGTCGGAGCGCTTGAGGTTGTTTATTGCATATTTGAAGAAGTGATATGATTCCTTTGTACTACTGCATAAGCAATCCAACTTGTTGCTTTAATAATCAAATCGCTGATGGTAAACGGTGTAGTCGCTATGGCCTGTTTTCATAACTAGCAGTCGATATAGGACTACTCTTGGCAGAGTTAGTTCCTTCAGCTCCTTTGTATTGTATTTGGGAGACCACTCCCTATAGCCAGTGGAGAGAGAGATATTCATCTCTTCCCATTAGATAGTCTCTGTGTGTAGGCGTTTCTGGTGGGCGATTGATCGAATATCGCTGATTGTCGGTAGCTTGTCGATCGCCTAATCCATAGATCTAGTTGTGCTTGCGTTTGTCAGACAATCTGCTTCCTTGTTGCCCTCAATCTCCATATAATCAGATAATCATTTCACTCTGATATCGAACTGTTGCATTACCTTATGGCATTTATGGAAAGCCTATTGCGTTGTGGACGGTGTGTTTTCATATACACCCCAAATAATCGATATACTATCAATACACATCTAGATCCAGTCATCTAAAAGCTCTTTGAGTGTACTGATCAGGTGCTCTAGTTCATGCTACACTTCAATTGCTTTTGCATCGAACACATATAAGTCGCTCCGGATTTACTTAAATCTGAAGACTAATTGAATGCTATTGTAATATATTACATATCCATAGTTAACACAGTATTTGTAATTAATGGTTTGTTCTAACCCGTCAGAAAAGATTGTATAATCCTCAAATAGGAGTTGCTACCATTATTCTTTGAAAGCTTGAGCTGCTTTTTCTTTGGTTAATCCTTTCATTGAATCTGTTTTGTAGTCTATCGAGAAATGCAAGCAGAATAGTTTAGATTATTGGATCTCTGGGATAAGAAGGCCGAACCGCTGGATTCTTGTGAGAGGATCTCTAGCTGTGCTTGCTTTTCGCCCGTGTTTTTGTGTTATAGGCTTTAGGCAGCTCATTAGCAAGTATTGTTTATCCATTGTTTTTAAATGTAATGTGAATCGAAGCTTAATGTGTTCTAATGCGATTATCCCTAACGGCAGGCTGGCTTTCTTGATAAGAATTGTGATTGGTGTAGTTTTGTATATCGGGATCGCTTCTCTTGCGGTAGTATTGATCACTCTGTCGATACAACAGAGGTGGCCTTTGATACCTATGCTTTTGATTGTTTGATCAAGTCCAGGTTTCTATTTACCAGTGTATCACACTTCAGTGCTAAATAGCGCTACTGGGAGGACGTAGGTGATCACTGCTTTCCTGAGGTAGAAAACTGGTGGCCTATGCAGAATGCGGGCGATCGATCTGATATGCAAGGCTACTTTCATAGCTTTCGCTACGCGCATTTTGATGTATTGTAGAAACGAGAGCCAGCGATCGAAGAAGACTCTTAGCCATCTTAGAATTGGTTGCATGCTCCCGCTCAATGCAATTGGTATTGAAGTGATTATCAGATCCGGGTTTATTATTAATAATGAATTAGTGGTATCATGTTGCTTGATTATATAAAATAGTTCAAATTTCTCAAAAGCAAATAGAATCTTATTCTCCCTACCCTATTTGATGATCTGTCGTACTTGTTGTTGCAGGATCCTAGCATTTGTAGAGAGATGCTTGGAGGAGTAATAGATCGCGATGTCGTTTATATAGCTAAAGCAATATTTGATGTCTCGATTGAGAGGCTTAGCAAGATAAAGCATATAGAGTATAAGCGATAATGGGGATCCTTAGGGAGTACCACATACTATTGGGTATTCCTTTGTTATGATGCTTTTGAGTCTCACCCTGACTTTTCTATTTGTAAGAAATGAGTTTATTAGTTTAAGCAGTGTAGTTGGCCATCCTTGTTTGATTATTCGGCTTAAGAGTCAGCGTTTTAGAAGGGTATCAAAAGTTCCTTGTATATCCATAGTAACAATCAACACTACATTACTAATAGCTAATACAAGCTTTGCATTATAAATAAAAGTAGCCACTAAATCTATATCCAATCTTTTAGGGAGCGCTCTATAGTATTGTGGGCTGATTATTTTATGTTTTAAAGCTGTTCAGGATATTTGGTTGACTATATATTATTCGAGGCTCTTTCCGATATAGGAGATTAGAGTTATCGATCGCTATAACTGTAGAGATGTTTTATCTTTCTTGTTTACCTTAGGGATTATTACTATCTCTACTAGCTTTCATCCTTCTGGATAATAGTTTAGAGCTAGGCACAATGCAAATATCTCCCGGATTAATAATTTGATACTCGATTAGTATACCTTGAGGAGGTATATAGTGGCTCGATCCACTCCTGATACAGTACATAAGGCTCTTATAACATACTTTTCTACTTCTTCTGTTAAGATTATTCTTTTCTAGGGGAGGGTCCTTTTGTATGCTTGATTACATAGCGGATCGTTTGATAGATTATCATCTGCCTTGAATCAATCCAGAATTGTTGTAAATAGAGTATCCGTTTTCTTTCTTGTATCACAGATCTCTTGTTTATTGATTATTAGAGGGGGGGATTTCGTATTACTTTTGGGGATCAGTTTGTGTTATCCTATAATCCAATAGAATTCTTTATCATCCTTAACCCCGTTTAGGTGTATTGTTTAGTAGGATTTCTTGGCTTGTCGTACTACCTTTTGTAAGAGGTGTGTAGCATTAGTCTTTCTTTCCGAGTCTGTTTCCTTTTGTACCTCTGTATGTGCTCGATGAGCTTCTCTGCACTCGTCCGTTCACTATAGCGAGGCTTTCCCTGTCTTTCGATTGATCTTACCAATTGCTTGGATCGATTTATCTAACGCCTTTGCAAGCTTATTAATGTGGATTTCGATCTTGGTTGTAGTTTGGATGTCTGTATCATTAAGATGAGCTAGTTGGTTGGCCATTAGTCTATCCAATCTGAGCAGATCTGTTTTCTTTATTTGATAATGGAATTGATCTTATTCTGTTGTTCTGTGGTTTGTTAGGCTAATAACCTGAGTAGTGTAATCAGATCCATAGTGGAGTTCTTTCAATACCTTTGTGTAAATAAATAGTACATTGGAGAAGGTCAAGTCTATCATATACCCTCTTGCGTGAATGGGTATGCCTAAAATGCCTATGAACTCTATACCTTGCTTATTTGTTTATATTGCAAGCTGCATCTCTTGATTGGTTGTAATCACCCCCGGTTCCCACAGCTTGTGTTTTATATTAAAGTCCCCTTTTACGATTGTATGTTTATTTGGGATTAAGTGTATGATATAATTAATAATATCCAGAGTACACAGGGCTCTGTAGACATTCAGGATCGAGTATCCATTAACTTGTATTCAGAGTAAATCCCTGTTTTCGAGTCGGCTCATTTGCTCTACTTTCAGGTGCACGCCTTTTCGTATATATATTATAACCCTAGGGCCTTGCTCGTTCTCCTCCAGGCCTCCTTGGAGGCTCCAGTTATCGATCGGCTGATATCGATTATATGCATTGTGATTTTGTGTTATTGAGTTTCAGTATAGTCTTGGCTCCTGTACACAGATTATATTCAACTAAGCCTCAGCTACTAATTGTAATAGTGTGATATGATTCGCATATCCCCGGCCTATATTTGCCTAAGCGATAGTGAGGCCTTTGCTCCCTTGAGTGTATTTATTGATTGTATTACTTATAGAGAGGATCTAGGTGCAGTGTCTACCGTTATAGAGGTCTCGGCATTGCTTATCTCTAGATCTATTGAAGTGAAGGCTTTCTCTGCTAGTGCTTCTATATTGAGATTCCATTAGCTTTAATTGCAAGCTAAGTATATACATAGTACGATTAATGCGATTGGTAGATTTATATTAAACCTGCGCAGGTACTTATTGAGGTGTTCATTCTCATATACTGTAATCCTCACCTTCAAAGTAATCAGGGTTTCTACAATTGTTATTATAAAAAACAGAGGTAATTCGAGGGTATAATCTATCTTATTTGTATCTGCTCTGTGTAGTATCTCATAGTCTCTCCTACCGGTAGCTTTGATTATAGCCAGTTCCTTTGTAGTCAGAACGATTTGTTGTTTGATATAAACCCTAGGGGCAGCTGGGCAATTGGAATGGTTAGTATAGAAGGATCCATGACAATTAGCGTACTGAACTGCTCTAATGCATTACTGGTATACGAGGGCACCCTCATACTTAGTTTTTAGTTTATTACATATCGAGTATCGTGAGGCTCTATTACAGATGAAGGGGTTATAATACCCTAGACAATCAGTACTATAAAATTGAATTTCCTGAGGTTTGTCTAGAAGAACCAAGTAGAAACTGCTATTGAATAGTCGGAACCGTGATACTACAGTATTAAAGCTAATAATCCAGATGGCTCTTTTAATGATTGGGTTAACCCCGCTATGTGTCAATTAATAGTTGATTAACTATTTGTCAATTTGAGCTATAATCTCCTTTTTGATAAGCTCCATGAATATAAAAGTAGAAGCTCCTTTGATATAATAGAAATTGTAAGGTACTTGTGGGATTGTATATATAAACTATTTCTCTAATTTGCGTATGCTTGTTGTGTAAAGGGTTTTAAATATCTACTTTACATTTGCTATCTTCATAATCTCCTTACGAGTAGTATTAGAGCTGTACCTTAATGTCCAGCCTATATTATTCCTTTGAAAAAAGGGGATCTCTATTAGTGTGATATTAGTGAATGCTTCTTTTATCCTGAGTCTTAGCAGAAAGGAGCTGGTCTCTGAGAGCAGAGCTTTTCCGTTAGCTATTATGAGGATTGTTTTCTTGATCCGATTATTTTCTCTTTTGAGTTTATGTGCTTCGGAGTGTTTAGTGTTCGTATTTCTACTAGGAGCAGAGCGCACTGTATTGGTAGGGCCTGTAGTGAGGCTTGTTGCCTCAGGCCTTATTTGAGTTTTCAATATCTCAATATAGATCTTCTGTGTATTGCTTTCTGATTATAGTTGCTTTATTGCAAGCTTTTTCTTTTGATCAGGAGTAGTCTTTGTTACTCCTAGTAGAGTAGATATAATTGTGCTCTTAATACTTATAGCGAGATTACATTATTGACCTTAAAACCCTTATACAAACTTATCCGTTAGTACTACGAATGCCTCAATCACCTCCCATTTCTCCCCCTCCATCTTATCGATTCTTTCAAATTGTTTCTTGATTACATTAAGAACTGAGCTAATAGACGATCCTATAATTAGTGGAGGAGCAATACTTGCCCCTGCGGTAATGGTGTTTGGTTGAGGGGGGGTCGCCTCTTGGGTTGGAGAGATGCTCGGTGCGCCGGGGGCGCGCATTACTAGTGGTATGGTGGGAGCCCCCTGTATAATCTTACTATAAATGACCTTTATTTCTGGCTATATAGAGATTGAGGGCAATAAGGTAAAATTCAGATTGTTAGATCAATTAATGAATGTAGAAGTATTCATGAAATTCGATATAAGGGATATTTATTATTAGATCCGGATCAAGCCTAGAGATAAATAGAAAATTGTATTCTATACGAAATATAGATTATTCGAGTATTGTATTATATTCTTTAGACTAACAAATGTTTCCGTAATCTTTTAGTTATATATTAATCAGGCCTTAGCCGACCTGTTGAATGACTTTGTAATAGTTTACCTCAACGATATTCTAGTTTACTTTAAGAAGAAGTAAGATTATACGGAATATATTCACAGAGTGCTGGAAAGGCTTTGGAAATATAAATTGTTTGTCAAATTAAGCAAATATGAATTCAACACTACTGAAACAGAGTTCTTGGGATTCATTGTAATGACTGGAGGGATAGTAGTAGACCCTCGCTGGACTCAAACCATTGCAGAATGGCCAGAATCGAAGACCTTCAGGGAAATCCAAGTATTTCTGGGTTTCGCGAACTTCTATAGGAGATTTATATATTAATACTCCCGAGTAGCATCCGGACTGATAGATATACTAGTAGGTATAAAACGTGGGAAAAAGATAGGCCTCTTTGAATTGATTGTCGTCGTATTGGCAAGCTTTATAACACTAAAACAAAGATTTCAGGAAGCTTCAATGCTACAGCACTTCAATCCAAATTATTTATTCAAAATAGAAACAAATACCTCTAGAGAAACTCTAAAAGGAATGATATTCTAGTAATATGATTTCAAGGGGGATGGTAATCAAATGTACTAGTATCTAGTAGTATTTTGGTTATACAAAATGCAGTCGGTCGAACGCTGGTATACAACCTACAATCAGGAGCTATTAGCAATAGTGGAATGCTTCAAGGAATGGAGAAGGTATTTGGAGGGGGCCTGGTTTACTATTAAAGTAATTATAGATTATAATAATCTGAAATACTTCACCTCAGTTTAATAGTTAAGTCAGAGATAGGTCAAATATACAATGTACCTATTCCAATATAACTTTAGTATTTATTATAGAAAAGGATCCGCCAATCCTATGGATAGGCCTAGTAAGAGGCTAGACTATATGAATAATGATAAAAATAAAGATATAACTTGGCTCCCAATATTTTAAGAGAAAATGAAGGAAAGTATAGCAATCTGAATCGCAAATTGGATGAAGAATCACCTTAATAAGGAGCTGGGTATAGTAAAGTTTATTAGAGCAATAATTTGATGGACTTTAGATGGGGTTATTAGTTATGTAATAGATTATATTAAGAGTCTGGGGCTCAAAGGAACTACAGGTAGCGGTATATCGGTTGAACAGAAGCAAACTAATATCGCGGCTAGTCCTAACCTATAATATAGAAAGGAGAAGGGAAATAGTTGGAACCCCATTAATCACAGTCTGCAACACTTAATAGGAGATATACCCATTATTTCAAGGGTTTGGGCAAGAATAGCTACTGCAATCATAACTACTTATAAGGCCAAAATAGAGCTATTATTGGAAATTATATAGACTACTCAGAGAGTAGATCAGGAATATATCAAAATTAGAGCTATTATTGAGAAACAAGAGAAGTATACCCTTAAAGATAGTATATTACATATAAATAATCAAATTCTAATCTCTAGAAATACTATATTAAAAACAGAACTGCTTCGGCTACACCACAACAACCTATTGATAGATCATTTCGGAAGAGATAAAACCATTGAGTTATTAAAGCGAAATTATACTTGGAGTAACCTACAGGAAGATACTGTAAAGTATATAAAAGAATATGATTCCTACTAGAGATACAAATCCAGGAGGCACAAACTGTACGGGGAATTAGGTAGTCTGCCACAGTCAACCCAGCTGTGGGCCAAAATCTCTATAGATTTTGTAACAGAGCTATCATCTATAGAAAACGCGAAAAACAAGAAGCAACCCTTTGATAGTATCTTAGTAATAATAAACCAACTAATAAAAATAGCGAGATATATATTATGCTATAAGATAATCGATATTATTAAGCTAGTATCCCTGATATAATCCGAAGTTTTTTCCAAACTTGGTATTCCCAAGGAAATTGTATTGAATAGAGGGATAATATTCACTAGTAACTTTTGGTCAATCTTTTGTTTTTATCTCAAGGTGAAATGCTAGCTCAGTATTGTATTCCATCCACAAACAAACGGACAAATAGAGAGATAGAATCAAATACTAAAACATTACCTCAGGGTATACACTGATACAAAGCAAAAAAATTGGGGATCGAAATTACTTATGGCAGAATTCATATACAACAATTCAGTTCACTCGAGCTCGAATTGTTCTTTATTTTTCTTATATTACGGATATAACCCGGAACTACCCTGGAATCCTAAGGTTATGGATTTATTAGGGGAGGTATTAAATACAAAACAAAGAATAGAAATATTAAAGAAACTCCGGGAGGATCTTAGGATACTATGGGATAAGGTATAAAAAGAGTAATAAAGATATTATAACAAAAAATATAAGCAAATGTATTTCGCTATAGGAGATTGGGTATTATTGTTAATAAAGAATATCTGGATTAAGACCGGAGAGATTTAAAAGGGGAAGAATACAAAGAAGAAATTAAGTCTATATATAATTGGGCTATTCAAGATATTGGATATTAAGGGAGAGTATGCATACAGGCTAGAATTGCCCAGTCTATACGAAAAACTATACAATGTATTTCATATATCATTATTAAAGAAGTATAGAGTACCAAAGGATAGGGAACCATCTAATTACTCTACCAGAGAATACCCAGAATTGGAGGAAGAAGAACTATAGGAATAGGAAATGAAAAAAATTATTACTCATAGAAAAAGGAAATCAGGAAACGAATACCTAATAAAGTGGCAGGGGTAGCCCGAAGACTACAATACATGATTGTTAGTATTCCTAAACCTAAAAAATGCAAAAGAAATTCTGAAAGAATATAATTAAGAATATGTCACGGAAAATCCCGTATCAGGTGAATATCACGTGTATTGCACGTGTATTGATTAGATCGATCTTCCCAGTAACCATATAGCTATGAGTCA
>PQXI01000575.1:0-11442 GCA_004786145.1 Botrytis paeoniae | reverse complement strand
ATCCGTATGATCAATCCTCAAGCCAATCTTAGATCTTACTACTTATTCCTATTATTCTATACTCAAAGTGACCAAGTGACGTAGCTATCCTCCGTGATACTTATATATATGTATAGCTGTAGTATTCTTATCATAATGTGATTGGATTTTGATTCTGAGATGATTGTCTTCCAATATATGTGTAACTGTGAGTTATAGTGTATTATAAATTAGTAATTCGTTTTCTTTCTTAAATATAATATATAATTCGTATAACTTATTCTCTTAATATTCTGGTTTTCGGCTGAGAACATTAGTCTTAGTGTTTTCTGATCCTTTGACATATGAAATTTTAAAATTGTAATTAATCATAGTCTCTGACTATCTGATCTATCATCTGTTTAACTGCTTTGTTATAATAAAGTAAATCAAGTTTTTGTAATCCATATATACCTATACTGTATATTTTGATTCTTCCAAGTAAACTCGCCATTCTCTAAATATATCGACTATCGCTAGTAATTCTTTATCATATATTTTGTAATTCAATTCAACTAATAATAGTTTTCAAGAGTAGAATACAATTAATTACTATTTCTCATTTTGATCTGATTGACTCAAAACTACCCCTATAGTAAAATCTGAAGAGTCTGTCTTCACTATGATTTACTTTTCGAGATCGAATATTAACAGTATTAACTCCTTTGCTACTACTTGTTTGAGTGTATCAAATGATTCTTACACCTTAATAATCTATTCGAAACTTTCTTGATCCTTTTTGGTTAGATTAATTAAGGATGTTATAATTCCCAAATAACCTCTAATAAACCTTCGATAAAAGTTAACAAATCCTAAAAAGAACTGTAATTCTTTAATTATATTTGACTGCTTTCATTCAAGCACTGTCTTAACCTTATCTTTGCTTATCTTGAGCCCTTGGCTTGATACAATGAATCCTAAGAATTCTGTTTCCTTAATATAGAATTCACATTTGCTTGGTTTATACAGCAAATCAGCTTTAATTAAACTCTCAAGAATATTGCTAATATCTTTAATATATTAGATCTCATTGTTCGAATATACTAGAATATCGTCCAAGTAGTATATACAATAAGTATCCAAGTATTATAACAATATATTGTTTATAAGTCTCATGAAAGTAGTTAGTATATTAGTTAGTTCAAATGATATAACTTGATATTTGTATAGCCTATATCTTATCTTAAAAGCAGTTTTCCATTCCTTGTCTTCCTTCATTCTAATCAAGTGGTACCCGTTTCGTAGGTTCATTTTGATGAATATTATAGCTCCGCTCAATCGATCTCTTAATTCCGTAGCTAATAAAAGTGGATATTGATTCTTCTTAGTAAGCGTATTGAGCTTTCTATAGTCTATAATTAGTCTCTTAGTATCATCTTTCTTAAATACTTATATAATTGGACTTATCACTTGGGACATAAATTCCCTGATTCATCCCTTAGCCAAATTGTTATCGATATATTCCCTGAGCGTCTTCAGCTCATCAACTGATATTGAATAAATTAGAGTGTATATAGGCATTTTGTCTTCCTTCAATATTATCTTATAATCCTATAGCTTGTATTCTAACAAAGCCTTATAGATCCCTAGTTTCTTGAATATATATTCGTATTTCTTGTATTATTCTGATATTATAGGCTCTTCTACCTTGATTACAATTTCCTGTCGTATTGTTAGTTTCTATATTTATAGAAGAGGTATACTAGCCTTTGCTCTTAATGAAGGACTCTGAACTGAATGTTTTATATCGCCGGGGTTGTTCGCATTCAACTCTTCTTAGCGTATATTACATCTCGCGAACGCCTTAAACGTATTATTATAACTATTCTTATACTAATCAAATGTCACTATTCCTTGTAACTAATCTATTCTGGGATTATGTGTCTTCAACTATAGCATTCCTAAGATAATCTATTATTAGTCTAATGGTACAACGTTAAACTGTATAACCTCCAAATATTGAGTTATATTCATTTGTACTGATTGTATCTCCTATAAAACGTTCCCGTTAGATCCTGCTAGCTGTCCGTCAACTAATTGCAATTGGTAAAGGTTTTGTTTCCTCTAGAGTGGGACTCTCAAGTACTTTGTAGCTTCTAATATAATAAAATTTCCTGTAGCCCCTGAATCTATTATGGCTTGCTGTATTTGTTTGTTTATTTTGACTCTGTAGTATATTTGTCCTATTTATTCTATAGCATTCAGTTGTAATGTAATTTGCTTATCCTTATTATTCTGGATAATCTTATTAGCAAATATTATACATTAAGGTTCTTTCTCTTCTAGATAGACAGCGCTTGTTCCTAATCTAGCTCTATTATCAAGTAAGTCCCTCCATAGGGTATATCAATAGTTCCCTTGAGTGACTTTCATTATCGTACTTACAACTAATGGTAGTATTATGACCTGAGCCTGAACCTAGTGTTCTTCTCCTATTCTTCTATATAAAAATAGAATCTAATTCTTATTTCTTTCAGATGTATAGTAATAAAACACTTCCTATAGCTTTTCTTTGTTTAGTTACTGAAGGTGATCGGTACTGATTTTTTCTATAAATAATGTATTTGTAGTAATTCCAAACCATAGAATTCGATATTAATCGATGTATCAAACCTTGTACAATTCGCTCCTTTCAGTATTTGTTATACTAAGATCCTTATTCATAGTTTCTTCGTTCATATCTTCGAATTTCCAGATATAACGGTTCTATTAGTCAATTTCCCGAATAGACCATGATTCTCCTAATTGTAGGTTTCTGTTTACCCATAAGAAACATTCGACCTCTTCTTCTTCTTCGAGCTCTTCTTCGTAAGCTAGTGGTGGCGTGGCTAGCCCTGTTACGCTAACAGCATACAATTGTGGCGTGAAGGTGGTATTAAGTTGACCCTTGTCGAACTTATTCTTAAAGTTGCTCTTCTTACCCTCTATTTTCTTACTTCGACATTCTGCTGCCTAATACCCTATTTTTCCACATTCAAAATATAAGTTATTCTCTCGTCTTCGTTTCTTTTCTGGATCATCATTCCCGCTTTTGTAATATATAGCGTCAAGTTCCATGGAGTCTTCATATCTTTGTGAATTGTAATGTGATCTACTCTTATTCTTGCGATAACGTCCTTGCTTTTGATTTCCCTAGGGTTTATATGATTTCTGGCTTTATTGGTATCGATAGAGACGATCATCTGATTCGATGGAGTTCTGAATTAGATTGTTCAGATCTGTATTCTCAATGGATCTTTCTAATTCTAATCTAACTTCTGGTTTGAGTCCTTTACGATAGTGATTCATAATAGCAGTTTCGTTCTATTTGATTGTTCCAGTATATCTTCGAAACTCTATAGTATATTTTAATGCTAATCCTATCTATTTAAGATTGAAGATCTTATCTTCCACTATCTCTAACTCATTAGAATTTCTAAAGATTCTACAAATCTCTGTCTTAAATCCTTCAAAACTATTAAAGATTGTTCGAATGGGTTACATGCGATCCTTATTATCATACTCGAAATAATCGCGCAAATATAATTGAATCCATTTGATTGCTTTTCCTTAAAGGTATAATACAGCCCATACACTCTTAGATTCCTTAATAATGAACTTATTCTGATTGAATCAAAAATAGATCTCAAGTTATAAAAGGAAAATATTAAGTTTTTGTTGATTATCTTGGTATTTGTCTAATAAAACGATTTTAAGGGTTTCGTTAATAGTGATCTCCTTTAGAGCGTTGATTATCTCGATGTTATTAGTGTTTCCTGTGGACTAACCTATGAAGGTATCTCTGGATGCTATATTAGCGGTTTGATTATCGAATCAGTACTTGAAATAGAAATAGTGCTCAAAGTATTACGGGAGCTGTCTCTAGAGTCACATGAAAGTATTTAGAGATCTCTTGAGGTAGTTTAAACTAAACTTCAAGTAGGAATTCAATAAGATTGTAATTGATTGTAATTCTTATAACTATAGTAATAAAATTAATAATTATTTTTAAATATAAAGCTCTACATTATAATGAAACTCATTTCCTTATATAGATTTTTGTCTTACTTGGACAGCTGGGACAGCCGGTCGCTCCTGGAGTACTGTTATTCTTGAGCTGTTCATTACGGGACACTAATTCTGTGACTCTTGGTATCCTAGCTTATTCTTTTGTTCTAAGACTAATCCCCTGGGATATTACTAATTTTAGTGAAGTCTTCTTACTTATTGTATTCTATCTTTCCTAGAACCTACTATCCTAGAAACTATGTTCTAGGTTCCTAGGGTATCCTATGACTAATACTATATACATGCCTAAGGCTTTCCTTGAGTACCTAGTGTCCCCCGGTATACTACAGCTGAATCACTGAGGCCTATAATATCATTATAGTCTATAAGTCAGTGATTCTACAGCCTGTTACTAATCCGTCGTAACACAGTAATATAGAATATCCAGTTCAAGGTTCTTTATTAAAAGCAAAGGCTAGTATATCTCCTTTACAAATATAGAAGCTAATAATACAGTACGAAATCGCAATTGAGACAAAAAAGAAGTCTACGATACTAGAACAATATAAGAAATATAAACATGTTCTCAAAGAATTAGGAATTTATAAGATTTTGTTAAAGCACAAACCATGGGATTATAAGACAATATTAAAGGAAGACAAGATGCTTGTATATACCCTAATTTATTCAATATTAGTCGATAAGCTGAAAACGTTCAGAGAATATATTAATAACAATTTGGCTAAGGGATAGATCAAAGAGTTTATATTTCAAGTGACAAATCCAATTATATAAGTATCAAAGAAGAATAATACTAAAAGATTGATTATAGACTATAGAAAGTTTAAAATACTTATAAAAAAGAATTGATATCCATTTCCATTAGCTATAGAATTAAGAGATCGATTAAATAGAACTGTTACGGGAGCTGCCTCTAGGGTCACGTGGAAGTGTCTAGAGATCTCTCGAGGTGGTTTAGACTAGACTTCAAATAGGAATTCGATAAGGTTGTAACTGTTTACAATTCTTGTAACTATAGTAATGAAACTAATGATTATTCTTGAGCACAAAGCTCTACATTATAATGAAACTCATTCTATTATAAAGACCTTTATCCTCTGGAGCCCTTGGGATCCGTATGCTCCAGGAGCTCGCAGCTCCCCAAGGCTCCCTCACATGATATACGAATGTGTTATGTAATATCTGTTGTAACACTATCCCCTTCCTAGTCTAGCGCTTATCCCAAGCGTTAATATAGTACTACCTGTCCCTACATAATATTCATATCGTATCATACCTCCTTGCCTTTTAATTATATTATTAACTATTAATAAAATTCGAATAATAGTCAGAAAATGCGAAGAACAATTAATTCTTATTTAATTGATTGATTCTTGTAATATCGAAATATCTCTGTGTTCTCATTATTATAAGTAAGGTTTGTACTATATTAAAGATTATAACAATTCCTAAAGAATTTGTTGTTCGAAGTATATACACTCTCAAGTTTCTTGTAATACTAAGTTTACTCTAGAGAATGATTGGAATCGAGAAGTTTCTTGTACTTCTGACTAGGCTTCCCTAAACCATCAAGAAGAAAAATTGGATAAAAAGAAAAAATGTGTGATCACAGCTTCTCAAGAAGCGATGGCCAAGGTGATTTGTCTTTGTAAACAAAAGAAATTTCTTTGTGAATGTAGAAAGAAAATAGTCAATTATAGTTTAAAATATTTAGATAAGCTTGATGCTTTAGAAGAAAAGGAAAAACTAGAAAAAGAGTGTATCGAAAAGGAAAAGGCAGGTGTAGCAGCTGCCGCTACTTCTAATGACTTCTTTTCTTTCGATTTCCTTGATTTTTTGTTGTTTTTGCTGTTTGATGCTAAGCTTGAGACTTTATTGGTAGATGTAGGTACTTCAGGTGGAATGCTTGTAGTTTCTTAGGGTAGCTGAGATCTTTCTTGAGTTTCTATATGTTTTCCGAATATGGGTAGTCTAATCATTTAATCAAATACTTGATCTTGCTTTTGATGTACTTACAATCTAGTATTGTTTCGATATTGTATATAATGTTAGGGTTGACTGGTTCGATTTCTGTAAATGGCGTATTCGGTGCTCCTGGTGGTTCGAGCAAGGATATGTGAAAAACCGGATGGATATTCATTGTGTTTGGTAATTTCAATTGATAATTAACCGTTCCTATTACTTTGTTAATCTTGAATGGTCCTAGTTTCCTGTGGTCGAGTTTATTGCTTGGTCTCTTGGTTTCGATGTTTCGTTGTAGTAGATAAACTTTATCCCCCTTTTTAAGTGTAGATTCTATATTACGTTTTGTATTGTAATACACTACTATTCTGAATGATATGAATCTTAGATCAAGAGCAAGCTGCTTTTACAAATCTTTCAATTATTCGACTTGTATTATTGCTGATTCGACATTAACTTCTTATAACATCGGTATCTGGTATGCTCTAGGATTAAACCCAAAGTTAGTGTGTGCTAGTGTTATCTTTGTGGTTTCTGTTTCCGATGTGTTATATGCGAATTGTGCTATAGGTAATAGTTCTACTCAATTGTCTTATTGATAATTTATATAGTATCTAAGATATACTTCCATTGTCTGATTGGTCCTTTCTGTTTGACCATTTGTCTATAGGTGGAAAGCTGTCGATAGCTTTCTTTTAATATTTATAAGTGCTAATAAGGTAATCCAGAATTTCGAGGTAAAGAGTTTGTCTCGGTTTGAGATTATCTTATCTGATACTCTGTATATGCTTATTATGACTCTAAGAAATACATATACTAATTGTTCAGTATTCCATATTTCTTTGAATAATATTATATATACAAATTTGGTTAGCCTATCTATTATATTGAGTATTGTATTATATTCGACTCCTATAGTAGAATCCTTTGAAAGTAGTAGTTTGATTACAAAGTTCTATGTAATAGATTTCTATAGCTGAGAAGGTATGTCTGGGGTCTGGAGCTGACTATACAGCGCATATCGTGATGATTTGTTGTATATACAGGTATCGCAATTTCCAATAACTTCTTCAATTATCGTTTTCATTTATAGAAAGTAACTGATTTTCTATATTCTTATAAATATTCTTACAATCTCTTAATATCCGTGTGCCGGCAACTCATATT
Organism: Botrytis paeoniae; assembly: GCA_004786145.1. Taxonomy (NCBI): domain Eukaryota; kingdom Fungi; phylum Ascomycota; class Leotiomycetes; order Helotiales; family Sclerotiniaceae; genus Botrytis; species Botrytis paeoniae. Next base: position 4,287 of record PQXI01000575.1, on the reverse strand, counting down.
GTTCTGTTACAAATTCCTTGGTTATTTGACTAGGAATGTATACTTTTCTATAAAAATATATAGTTTTGTTTTCTATTATGAATTCTGATTTTATTGCTTTGTGTATACGTGTAGCTATAGTATTCTTATCGTAATGTGATTAGATTTGGTTTCTAAAATGATTATCTTCTAATATATGTGTAGCTGTAAGCTGTAGTATATTATAAATTAGTGATTCGTCTTCTTTCTTGAATATTGTATATGATTCGTATGACTTATTTTCTTAGTATTCTGGTTTTCACCTAAGAGTATCAGCTCTAGCGTTTTCTGATTCTTTAATATATGAAATCTTAAAATTGTAATTAGCTATAGTCTCTGACCATCTGATCTGTCGTCTGTTTAACTACTTCGTTGTAATGAAGTAAATCAAGTTCTTGTGATTTGTGTACATCTATACTATGTATTTTAATCCTTTCAAATAAACTTATCATTCTCTAAATACATCGACTATCGCTAGTAATTCTTTGTTATATATTTCGTAATTTAATTCGGCTGATGATAGTTTTCGAGAGTAGAATGCGATTGGTTGTTATTTCTCTTTTTGACCTGATTGGCTCAAAACTGCCCCTATAGCAAAATCTGAAGAATCCGTCTCCACTATGATTAGCTTCTTAGAGTCGAATGTTAATAGTATTAGCTCCTTTGCTATTGCTTGTTTGAATATATCAAATAACTCTTATATCTTAGTGATCCATTCGAAACTTCCTTAATCCTTCTTGATTAGATTGATTAAGAATATTGTAATCTCTGAATAACCTCTAATAAACCTTCAGTAAAAGTTGACAAATCCTAGAAAGGACTATAATTCTTTAATCGTATTTGACTACTTCTATTCAAACATTGCCTTAATCTTATCTTTGCTCATCTTGAGCTTTTGGCTTAATATAGTAAACTCTAAGAATTCTGTTTCCTTAATGTGGAATTTACATTTGCTTGGTTTACACAGCAAATCGGCTTTAACTAAACTCTTAAGAATATTACTAACATTTTTGATGTATTGAACCTCGTTGTTCGAATATATTAGAATATTGTCCAAGTAGTATATACAACAAGTGTCTAAGTATTATGATAGTACATTGTTCATAAGTCTCATGAAAATAGCTGATGCGTTAGTTAGCCCAAATGATATAACTTAATATTCGTATAGTCTATATCTTGTTTTAAAAGCAGTCTTCTATTTCTTGCCTTCCTTTATTCTAATTAAGTAGTACCCGTTTCGTAGGTTCATTTTGGTAAATATTGCTACTTCGTCTAATCGATCTCTTAATTCTGTAGCTAATGGAAGTGGATATCAATCCTTTTTTATAAGCGTATTAAGCTTTCTGTAGTTTACAACTAGTCTCTTAGTACTATTCTTCTTGGGTACTCATATAGTTGGACTTGCTACTTGGGATGTGGATTCTCTGATCCATTCTTTGGCCAAGTTGTTGTCGATATATTCTTTAAGCGTCTTTAGCTTATTAACTGACATTGAATAAATTAGGGTGTGTATAGGCATTTTGTCTTCCTTCAATATTATTTTATGATCCCATGGCTTATGCTCTGATAAAGCCTCATGGATCCCTGGTTCTTTGAAAACATGTTCGTATTTCTTATACTATTCTGATATCATAAGCTTCTTTGCCTTGATTACGATTTCCTGTCGTATTGTTGGCTTCTACATTTGTAGAGAAGATATACTAGTCTTTGCTTTTAATGGAGGACCCTAGACTGAGTATTCTATGTCGCTGATATTGTTCGTGTTCAACTCTTCTTGGCGTGTGTTATGTCTTATGAACACCTTGAACATACCATTATAACTATTCTTGCACTGATCAAATGTTATTGTTTTTTGTAACCAATCTATTCTGGGATTATATACCTTTAATTATAATATTCCTAAAATGATTTGTTATTGATCTAATAGCACAATATCAAATTGGATAATCTTTATATACTGGGTTATACTCATTTATATTAATTATATCTCCTGCGAAATCTTTCTATTAGATTCTACTAACTACTTATTAACTAGCTGCAATCGATAGGGATATTGTTTTATCTAGAGTAGTATTCCCAAGTACTATATAGCTTCTAGTATAATAAAATTTTCTGTAGCCCCTAAGTCTATTATGACTATTTGTATATATCCATTTATCTTAATCTTATAATATATTTGTTCTACTTGTCCTATAGTATTCAATTATTGTATAACTTGCTCCTTGCGAGTTCTCTTAGTTCGATGGTTTTTAGTCTTTTTTTTTTTAGGAAACTATTCAGTTGTTTCTTTATCTGATCAGTGAATTCCGTAGAATTCATTATAACAAGCAGTCTAGTTTAGTATAATATGTTTTGCTTCTGTATTATTCTAAGGACTTTCTTCTACTTCCTTTTGAGAGCTCTCTTCTATTACAAAGGGTGTTAGAGTTTGGAAATACTCTTGTTCCCATAAATCTATAGTATTTATACCTTCCTAGTTTTGTAATAATTCCTTGAGTAATCACTGGAATTCTTCGCTAATAAAAGTATCAATATTTTCAGTTGTAATTACATCTTCTTGGATTGCGAAGATAGTATTGAGTTGATCCTTACCGAATTTAGATTTGAAATTACCCTTTTTTCCTTCTGTCTTCTTGCTTCTGTAATCTGTTGCTCGATGCCCTGCTTTTTTATATTCAAAGCATAAGTTGTTCTTTTGTCTTTATCTCTTCTCTGAATTATTATTTCTGCTTGTATAATATATAGCGTCTAGTTCTATAGGATCTTTATATCCTTGTGGACTGTATTATAGCCTACCCTCATTCTTGTGGTAGTACTCTTGCTTTTGATTTCCCTAGGGTTTGTATGATTTCTAGCTTTGTTGATATTGATAGAGATGATTATTTAATTCGATAGAGTTCTAAATTAGATTGTTCAGATTTATACTCTTGGTAGATTTTTCTAACTCTAGTTTGATTTCTGGTTTGAGTTCTTTATAGTAGTAACTCATAATAATAGTTTTATTCCACTTGGTTATTCCAGTATATCTTCGAAACTCTATAGTATACTTTAATACTGATTCTATCTACTTAAAATTAAAGATCTTATTTTCTACTACCTTTAACTCATTAGAATTTCCAAAGATTCTACAAATCTCTGTTTTAAATTCTTTAAAACTATTAAAGATTGTTTGAATAGATTACATACAATCCTTATCATTATACTTGAAATAGTCATACAAATATAATTGAATCCATTTGGTTGCTTTTCCTTGAAGATATAATGCAGCTTATACACTCTTGGATTCCTTAGTAGTAAACTTATTCTAATTAATTCGAAAGTAGATCTTAAGCTGTAAAAGGAAAGTATCGAATTCTTATTAACTACCTTAATATTTATTTAATAAAACGATCTTAAAGGTTTTGTTGATAGTGATCTCCTTTAGAGTATTGATTATCTTAATATTGTTAGTGTCTCTTATAAACTGATCTGTGAAGATATCTCTAGATATTATATTAGCGATTGGTTATCGAATCAATACTTGAAACAGAAATGGTACTCAAAGTGTTACGGGAGCTGTCTTTAGGATCATATGGAAATGTCTAGAGATCTCTCGAGGTAATTTAGACTAAACTTTAAGTAGGAATTCGATAAGATTATAACTGTTTGTAATTCTTATAACTATAATAATGAAACTAATGATTGTTCTTGAGTACAAAGCTCTACATTATAATGAAACTCATTCTGTTATATAGACCTTTGTCCTCTGGAGCCCTTAGGATTCGTATACTCCAGGAGCTCGCAGCTCCCCAAGGCTCCCTCACGTGACACACGAATGTGTCATGTGATGTCTGTTGTAACAAGAACAGTAATATTTATTAAGATAGATCTATAAATGAGTACTATTTAATTAGAATAAAGAAAGGCAAAGAATAAAAGATTACTTTTAAAACAAGATATAGATTATACAAATATCAAGTTATACCATTTAGACTAACTAATGTATTAGCTATTTTTATAAGACTTATAAATAATATACTATTATAATACTTGAATACTTATTATATATACTATTTGAACAATATTCTAGTATATTCGAACAACAAGGTTCAACACATCAAAGATATTAGTAACATTCTTGAGAGTTTAATCAAAGCCGATTTGCTATATAAACTAAGCAAATACGAATTCTGTTAAAAGGAATAGAAGTTACCGGTACTAATCACGTGCTGTGATTAGTAATACGGTTACCTAAACAGGCTAGATTAGACGAACCCTAGGCAGGCATAT
>PQXI01000574.1:0-11445 GCA_004786145.1 Botrytis paeoniae | reverse complement strand
GGTATATATACGAGGCATTGATCCGTATGATCAATCCTCAAGCCAATCTTAGATCTTATTACTTATTCCTATTATTCTATACTCAAAGTGACCAAGTGATGTAGCTATCCTCCGTAATAGTTATGAGCCCGGTCTGCTCTTAATACTGCGCAACATACTCATACATTACTTTGGTTAAACTTCACTCATTTTTCTCTTATACATTCAATCTTATCGATCATTCAAAATAATAAAGGATACCAGCTCAGAAAACACTACTTGACTAGTCACTCGCGGACACTAAACAAAATGGTTTTTCCAATTACAGTATCTCTGTATCTCTAAGGGAATCTGAAAAAATGTTAAACCTATTAAAGATTTGATTATCCCATTCATTCCCGGATCCACTCCAAAAGAGAGCAAAGATTTTATTAGAATGACCCCAGAATATATGAATGACTAATTAACCAGGAATCCATCTGATCTCATTAAGATCTCAGAACTTATAAGACAATATAATACATTAAACATTAAGAAATACAATTACAATCTTAATACTTATAATACTTACCTAAAAGATAGTCAAGGAGATATCAAAATGAAGCTTCCTCCAATACTGTCTTCTTATACCTTTTAAAACATCTCTGCTGAATATTCTACATTATAAGGAGAATATAGGAGCAAAAGAGATAAGTACAACCTTATGTATAAATCGTATCAGAATGTGTACCAATGGATTACTGAAACAATAGATTCGTTTCATCTTATGAAAATCACCATTAAGAATAACAACGCCAAGGCACTACCACTCAAGGTGATCATCCAAAAGCTACAGGATAAACTCACACCTACGAATATTACAGCCAAATCAGCAATAGCTTAAGAATATCGCAATGTTCTTCAACAAGCTATTTTAGGTCGAATTGATCCTATCAAGTGGCATAATAACTGGACCAAAGCTTACACCAATGCAAAAGCATACCATGTGGAAGTTGAAAACGATCTTACACTAGTCAATTTCTTATAGACTGTGGGAACACGCATGCTCCCTACCTGGTCAAGTGCAATACTTATACAAATCGAAACTAACAATCAACTTGGACTCTTAAACTACTCCTTAAAGCAATACAAAGACATATTTGGTGACTTAATCTATCAAAACTCACTGGCACCTAAAGGCAAAGGAATATTCTCGATAATCAATCCTCCATCTAGTAATAATTTAACTCAATCCATTAAGCAACATAATACTGGAAATAAGAAAAATAATCACAAAAAGAAGCTCAATCCTTATATGTGCCTATACAAACCAGAATCTGATTGGAAAACCGGAAAAGCTGGTATAAGGCATCTCGCCAGAGATTGCTGGACATTACAATTTATGTTTACAGAACGAAGTGGTTCAAGAGGGCTATTAAAGCTGTTAGAAAAGGAATATAATGAAATTAAATAATGAGTCAAGGAAGAGAAATGGAATTCTATTCGCAAAATATAGGAAAAGAAAGAATAGGTATCATCAAACTCTTTAAATAATACGAATCCGCATAATCCTGGATCAAGGATATCTGCCTGCATTATTCAGGGTCAAGCTTCAAAGGGTATTTATAGCACTATGAAATCAACCCTTTATTCTCTCTTATATTATACAATCCTTGACATAGGGGGTATAATACACCTCATGAACGATATATCTCTTCTTAACGAACAAGAATATGTATTATTTCCTCCTACAGACTATATCGAATCTGGTATAATTCAATTCTCGATTGTAGATAGAGGCACTCGTATAATCAAAGGTATCACCATTCAATCAAATAGTAAAAACAATGAGGATCTTGTTTTAAGCAATATTATATACATTCTTGAGTTTCATATAAACATTGTCTTAGAGATTAAGCTGAGGGATACTGGTTTATGGTTTTTAGGTATGAATTCAATACTGTAGTATGAAACTTTGGAAAGTAATTCAATTGTTATTTAATATACTTGTAAAGATAATCTCTTATTCCTAGAATATAAGCTACTTTCATCTTATTCTCTTTTTCTTATAAATGTCTCATTGAATCCCTCAATCCTTATAAGTCCCACAATCAATAAAAAGATTAAAAGATCATTCCGTCAGTCTCATAATCCTTCAAAACCTTGGGAGGACTCAGCAGAAAGATGATATGAAAGATTAGGACACTTAGGAAAGGAAGCTTTTGAATACTTAGTGTTTGCAGCAAGGAATATAAAAATTAAGGGAATCATTAGGATTGAGTATACTGATTATGTATACACACACGTAAAGCAAATCATATCACGATCTCCAAGTAAACAATAATCACCTCATTCATTCTACAAAATTCAATAGAATCTATTCGACTTTCTAAGAGGGTATACAGAAGCATCTTGGCTTCTAGTAATCAAAGAGATATATAGTGGAAAGATATTCGTCTTTCTATTGTATCAAAAAACCTATCTGGAAGTGTTTAATACGATTCAAAGCTTCTTCGCTTGGGTGCTACACAAATACAATCTATCAGTAGTGTACATCAAACAAGACAATGATACCTCAATCATAAGTATTATGGAAAACACCATATTCGAAAATTGAATAAAACAAGAAGGAATAGAACTAGAACTATCACCACCCAACACATATCAATCCAATGGCGAATCAGAACAAGCAGGATAAGAGATCATTATTAAATAGATAAAAATGCATATCTCTACGGGTTTCTCTGATCGACTATAGGTAGAAGCTATACATACAGCAGTATACTTACACAACATCAGTCCTCGCAAAGCACATTCCTTCAAATCCCTCAACGAAGTGTTGGATATATGGTTCCAAGACTATTATTGATCATCTGCACTATCGGAAATCGATTATTTAACTTGCGATCTATGTCCAAATTAAAGCAATATATATCGATACGAGTGTAGAGCTTACCTATTGAATAAAGAGAGAAAATTAGAATTTAATAGGAAATTATATAAGACTAATCCAAGAGCATATATTGGATATCTAGTTGGGTATGTACTAGGATCTTCGATCTTTCGCATATAGATTCCAAAGCTTAAGCGGGTTATCGTCATTCGAAATATCATCTTCTATGAAGAAAAGACATACAAGATAAACTCTTTTGATTATTTTCTGAATATTTATATAGAATAAGAATTATAAGAATATGTACAAAAATTTGATATTCAAAATCTGTTGGATGTGAATGGAGTGATCATTGGAGACGAGGATGATGTGATTATTTCGATAAGTGTAAAAACTGTAATATTGAATATTCTTATTATGCGTACTTCAGATATATCTATATACGAGTAGGATTCGGGGGTGTATCTGAGGGGTGGAGAAGAGCTTGTGAACTGTTATCGCAGGCATATACAAAAGAATCTACAATCTGGAGAGGCCCTAGAAGTAGATAATCTAATGCTTAATAAACACCTCGATTATAATCAAATAGAGGAGTTTATACATTCTATTCCCATTACGCCATTAACAAATACTCAAGAACTGATGGATAGTATGGAATATGAGGCAATTGACTATATAACAAATGTCATTCGCAGAGAATATAATAATGAGACAGAAACTCTGTCTACTAATATATCAGATTTGTACACCGTTGAAGAGGTATCCTTGTCAGCTAGATTATCTTGCTTAATAAGAACCATTGATCAATTCAAAGAAGATCAACCTTCCTTGCTTCCAGATCGACTATTCAAAAGACAAAGAATAATAAAGATCGAAATACCAAAACCAATACTCAACCCAGCGGAATATCAAACGTTCGACTTCAATCAATACACTCCTCAAACTAATCCTCCAGCTAATCACTATCATTTCACACATCAACAGCTGCATCTACAAGAGCAAGCAGTGACACCAATGAACAATACTTTTATTGGGACAATAATTACACGCTTATCGATCGAGGGAGGTTCAAGAATAGAAGATTTCCATGAAACATTTTGACCTAGCCATTCAACTATAAATAAAGAGAAGGAAGATAACTCATTTGTCATAGTATACAGTATAATCGCCTTTGTTATATACACAAAACTCAATCCGTCTACTATCCCAAATAAGAATCAGTTAGAGGCACTATCAAAGGTTCATCTCTCAGATCTATCAAAACCTTTAAAACGCTACTAACACCTTAAGAATCACTTTCTAGATATCTAGTTCAAGTATAAATATAAAATAGAAATCAATAATCTGAAAGATTGAAAAACATAATATAAGATTAATACAGAGGATATACTAATCGCTCTTATCCCACTGCAATGAGTATTCACCTACAAATGCGATGAGCAAGGATTCCTCACCAGATGTAGAGCACGGCTAGTAGTTCGAGGAGATCTTTAAGCAAAGGATACAATCGAATCTACCTACACTGTTATACTAGCCGGAAGATCATTCAGAATCGTTATAATACTTATTATCAAATACAATCTGGAAACCAAGCAATTCGATATAGTGAATGCTTTTGTTAATGCTTATAGGGATCCAAAAGGGGTACTAGTAATTTGCTACCTGCCCAACGAATTCAAGGAATCAAATAAATGCGTTGTTCTTGATTGTATATTATATGATTTCCGAGATTCCCCTATTATATAATTCAAAGACTTTAATAGAATACTTAAGAATCTAGATTTAAATCAATATAAGGAGGAACTCTATTTATTTACAAACCCAGAACAAACTGTTTTAATATTATTCTTTATAGATAATATTCAAGTTATATATTATAAGAAAGATATAATAGCAGCTGATTAAATTATATTCGGTATCAAGACTGCCTATGAACTTCAAGAATTAGATAATACAGAATGGTTTCTGGGAATCCGTATCATATATAATTAGAAGATGGGAAAGCTATAGCTAGCTCATAATACCTATATTGAGAAGATTACAAAGAAATTTAAGCTCAATAAAGGTAATACATGCACACCTCTACTCTTTATGGAATTCGTTAAGTTCGATGATAAAGCAATCACTATCTTCGTATAAATATACTAGGAAAAGATAGGATCGGTACTATATATAGCAATCACTGTGAGAGCGGATGTAGTCTTTACAGTATCTCAGCTCAATTATTTTCTTACTAACCCATCTCCGGATCATATGAAGGCAGTTGATTACTATATTCAATATCTTTGGAATATAAGATATTATACTATCAAATATAGTAAAGATCAAATACTACAACTTTTATTATTCTCAGATATATCATTTGCAAATGATCAAGAAACATGCTGATTATCATAAGGCTATGTCATTTCACTATTTAGTGGTCTAATAGTATGGAAAGCATTAAGACAGGATATAGTAACAACATTAATCACTGAAGTCGAATTGTTAGATATCGAGTGTATATTCAAAGAAATATTAGTAATGCTTAGATTCCTTAAAGAAATCAATCTCACTATCAAACTATCAATTACTATATTTTGTAATAATCAATAAATCATTTGATTAGTAATAGAAGAGAATAAAAGAATTACTATAAAGTTAAGATATATTGATATCCAAAATATATAGCTAAGACAGGAATATACAAAAGGGAGCTTTCACTTCATATATCTTTTAATAGTTGAAATGATAATAGACGGATTGATAAAGAACTTATTATAACAAAAGTTCAATTACTTTATATTACTACTAAACCTTTAAGATGTGAGTATACAGATCAATGAGATTAAATGATATATTTTCTTTCAAGAGTATACTTCTTTGTAGCAAATTCAATTTCTAGCTGTAGTAACTCAAACTGTCTTTTCTTCTTTTTAAGCTTATCACCAAAATTGTTAATAATATCTTTCCTAGTGATAGTATAATATTCATCATTATTGTCATCAAAATCACTATCATCATTCATCTCAAAAACTACCTTCTTCTCTTTACTTCTAGAAACATCTAAACCTTTAGACACCTAAACAGCTTACGATCTAGTTCTAGAGCTAGGACTTACAATAGGAATCTTTCAATCAATCTTCACACATTTGGTAGAGGGCGATTGAGAGGGAGAAGGAATAGATCTTTGTCTCTTAATCAGAGAGGGAGATACAATTGATTGTGCGGATCGTATAGGGCGAGGAGAGATACTTTGTATTGATGATAAGAGCGAGTCAAGATTAATGAACTCACTATCTTCCTTTTCCATTGCCAATATGATAGACATAATAACTCGAGCAGACTTTCTGTTAGAAATCATCTTCTAAAAACACTATATTAGTTTAAGACAGTGAGTGAGCAATACTCTTATAAAAACACTTATTCTTTCAGGAATCTCTACAAAATCAGGGTTCCAAAGCTCCACCAAACGGATTGTTAAAGGTCTCAAAAAGACAGGAAGAGGTGTATATTGATGCGAATAACACTTCTAACACTGAGAAGAAGACCTCTTTTTCCTCTTGAAGCACTTGCCTTGATCCTCGTGTCGATTAGACAAAAGAGATCGAATATACTCAGTACAAGGCACAGCATTTTGAAGGCCTTTATCCCATATATCCCGAGTAACAATCCTCTTTCTACCCTTTCTATTCGAAATCTTTTTGAGCTTGTTTTTCGATTGAAGATCAGGTTTAAATATAGAAAACTTGGAGGAAGAGGATAACGAAAAAGACGATTGGGAGCTCTCCTTAGAAGGGATAAAATCATTCAGTCTACTAACAGGAGAAGGACGAGCGGAAACAAAGGGATCATTATGATCCGCAGTAGTAATTATAATATGATCATTTTGGTTATCGGATCTATAAGACATCCTGCTATTATCACATATCTTCCTCAAGCTATCCCCAGACTCCTGAAAAACCCCAAAACTGGGTGCTTTATACGAAGACCTTTTTCATACAGATCAAGGTGATTCAACCTTAGAAGAAGAGAGAATTCGATTTATATTACAAGGCGCACTAAACGGACTAGTAAGTATCTCAGCCTTAATAGAAAACCTAATAAGAGTATACAAGAGACTACAAAAAGAATCAAATTCACGAAATGACTTTATATGATCATCTGGAGCTGTTAGTTAAAGCTAATAAAAGATTATATAATAAAAGAAACTCATGGAGTAATAAAAGAGTGATTCGCTTAGGAGTCGATTCTCCAATTGGAAAAGACATAATGAAAAAATTGCTTGAAGCTATTCAAAATCAGAATTGACTGAGTGGGACTGACTTCATTCTTATTATTTAAGTCAATTAATGATTAGAACAAAACTTTCCCATAACCCTAATGGATCAATTAGCACCATTTCCATTATAATTCCACTATGCGTACAGCAACTCTCGAATCAATATTTATTATCCACATGTTTGCTACGCTTTGACCTCTCGAAATCAATCCTACACATATGATCCCGAGACATTAGATCACCCACTCGAGGATCTACAGACAAACGCGCACCTACCCACACTCACTCAGCTCATTCAACAAACTTTCTTTACCATTTTATATTATTTACACTCCTTTGTTAGCAGATAACCCTGCCAGGCAGGGGAAATTAATTGCTTAATCAATTTGCTCACTTATTATACGAATTAAAACGCTAATTGTAGTATTTGTTACTACTTAAAAAAGATTTTCATTTGTTTATCTTTTTATTAACAGATTATTTATATACATCTAATCTAGGGGATGTGTCACGGAAAATCCCGTATCAAATAAATATCATATGTATTACATATGTATTAATTATATTGATCTTCCTAGTAACCATATAGCTATGAGTCAATTGAGCTCTACTCAATTGATTAATTACGTAGTTTACAAGGAGATCACTCTTACCTGTTTAGACAACTTCGTTACCTATTCAAGGTATATATATGAGGCATTGATTCGTATGATCAATCCTTAAGCTAATCTTAGATCTTACTACTTATTCCTATTATTCTATACTCAAAGTGACCAAGTGACGTAGCTATCCTCCGTGATATAAGATAATAATACTCGGAATCAGAGTTGTTACTACTTTTATTATTAGTACTTTCTATTGAGCTTGATTTGGCTATATAGACTTTATAATTGTGTTTCTCTTTCTTTTCGATTCTAGAAGAGGAAGTCGATTGTTATCGCTTCTTTTTGTATCTTATATTATATATCAAGAGATGTCTTGTGTATTTAAGTGAAAAGCATTTCTATATCAAGTATTCCGTCTTATTATAGAGTTCGTAGGTGTTGAGTGTATTTAGCTTCGAGTCTATATCTAGGTTCCGATAGAGATCGTGATATGAATTATCTTTATTTCTTCTAGCAATATATACTACCTCTATGGAACTCTTAATTTTAACTTCCTTAATTTATAGATGTTTGATCTTTTGATTGATTATTAGAGTATTATTAACAATGTATATTATATCGATAATAGTTTTGTACTTATTTGAAAGAGATATAGTCAGATTTTGGAAGAGTGATTTATTAGTATACATAGTACCAATAGAGGAGTCCGCAGATATAAGTCTTCAACAAAGCTCCTTGAGTTTGTTCTAGGTATTAATGATCGTTATATCGAATGTATCTTTTGACTAGAAAACGAAGTTCTTGATTTTAAGAAGATATTCATCCGTGGCGATATTATCGATCTGAATATACTTGATTATAAGATAATCCCAAAGTCCTTTTACTGTATTATATTTGTTGATTAAGGCTTTATTATTATCAAAAAGTAAATAGCAGATATAAGATAGTGTATTTACTTTATTCTTGAGGAATATAGCTTTCTTTTCAATATTAAATTGAATGAATATAGTTTTGTTATCTTCGAATAAATTTAATTCCTCAAAATCTTTTGTCAAGGTATTATCAATGCTAGTCGCGATTTGTGTATATTCATATAGTATCTTCTCGTAGATATAGAATATAGCTTTCCCTCGAAGTTGAATTTTTATCTGATGGGTTCATCGCTTGTGGTTTTCTTGAGTGAGGAAAGGAATACGCTTGAAATAATCCTTATACTCAATATTATTATTCATCGTGATATCGAATAGATGAAAATATTATTAATGCGGGGTATTTTTGTATATATTATAACTTTATCAATTTAGGGCAAAGTTATATAGTAGTTTAAGATGTATATATATATAGTACTTCTTTAAAAGAAGAGTACGATGTATATAATGATTACGTTACAACTATCGCTTAGTAATTCTCTTACTGTGCTAGGTGAAATCTTAATCGACTTAGTTCTTATAAAGAACTTGTTTATCGTCGATCTCTACTTAGGCTGTGTAGACTTTATTAAATAATCTTCGGCCGTAGTCTTACTGTAGAACACTAGGCTTTATAACCTATTAAAATAAGAGTGGTAGAATAGTGGTTGTATGTATTATTGACTGTGTAGATTGACTTATTAGACTTAGGATCTAGACTATAAAGTAAAAGATATATATATATATATACGTACCATATCACATGTGATATGACACGTGGTACATATCGTATATTTCCAACATATAATAATATACTCAAGACTAGATATAGCTTTTAGTCTTAGTAAGCTTAATCAATATATAAAAGATTCAGTATAATTTCATATAAATCAATTACAGAGAATTATGAGATATTTACGTACAATAATCAACTATAAACTGCGTTTTGGATTAGGGGGAGTTAGAAACCTTATTTTATATTCTGATGTAGACTATACAAGCAATATTATAGATAGGAAAAGCACATTAGGAGTAATTGTATTACTAGAAGGAGAATCAATATTCTGAATGAATAGAAAATAGAATTCGATATTAACATCGACTATAGAATCAGAATACATAGTCTAGTTCATCACAGTGAAACAAGATCAATGGCTTACACAGATACTTAGAGATATGGAATACAGATATCTTGTTACTAAAAACGGATTAATAATCGATATAAAAGGGGATAATCAAGGAGTAATAGTATTAGTTAAGAATCTACAGCTTATTAATAAATCAAAACATATTGATATAGTATATCACCATATTCACAATCTCAAAGAGAAAAACAGAATCAATATCAGTTATATTCCGATAAACATAGTAATAACAAATGGGCTGACAAAACCATTATCAAAAGATATATTCAAAAGATTTGTAGAAATATTAGGTATAATAAAAGAAAAGAGGTAACCATAAAGATTTATAATATTAGTATAACTTTGTCTAATTTAGGCAAAGTTATTTCAGCGTTCTATAAGAACCCTATCACATTGAATTCAAGGGGGAGTGTTGAAGATAGTGGTTCATGTGGCGCCAAGATACAGGGAGAGCTAATCCTATTCGAGTCTAGTAGAAACTCTCCTCACGGGAAGAGTTTTCACTATATAGAATTGGAAGCCCTTTAAGGAAAATAAGGATAGAACAATACGAGAAAATTAACCTCAAAAAGGCCCTCAAAGTCAACCCTAAGCTTCCCACCATTCCCTATAGAGAGTCATAATCTTAACATATATAATATTTTGATTCTAAAATCTTTTATAGTATATAAGATTAAAGGTCTTATAGCATTTAAACTCATCTAAACTCCTTTATTATAGTATTTTAGGCCCTGAATTCAATTTTAGTAGTTCAGATCAGAAAATTCGATATCAATATATTAATCATTAATAATAAAATGCAATCTCAAAAATACTTTTTTGTGAAAAAGAACCTAATCAAAATCACTCCGAAAAAGATTTAATTTACTCATAATTTGAATCTAAGCCCTCCCGAATAGCATCTAAACTACTCTAAAAAGAACTCTATCCCCCTAAATTCTTTGTAATATCTAATCTCTAATTACTTACTCCGTAACTTCTTTTTTTCGTGATTTTTATTACTCTTTTTTGACTTTCTTTTCTTCTCCTTCCTCCTCAACTTTTCCTTCTTCTTCTTTTTCAATTGAAGCTTTAAAAGCTCCATTTTCAAATTTCTTTCCCTCTCGTTATTATTATTAGAGTCAAACTTACTACTCTCATTATTACTATTATCCAAAATAGAATTTATATTAGAATTATTCATTTCATTCTTTATACGTTTTCTAAGGCTTAACTTATTCGAAATACTCTTTTGTCATGAGTACTTTGATTACTCCTTATAGTTATTTATACATCAATAAATTAATATATATTTGTATTATTTTTTCAATAATATATTATTTACCAAATAAACTACAATGTTTAGCTTTATATTCATATATATAATTAACACAAGATCTATTTGTATACTCAGGAAGAATAATATATTCCGTTCAAGGGCCCCCTGATCTTTCAGTATATACATAATTACTATAAGGTGTAGAGGTTAATATCCCTTGTTCTTATAAATATATCATAAGTAGATTTACTACGTAAGTGTTACGGGAGCTGCCTCTAGGGTCACATGGAAGTATCTAGAGATCTCTCGAGGTGGTTTATTGATTGATTGATTGATTTAATTAACGTCCACCTTCAGTCCATGACTATATAGGACGGCTAGACCAGAGGGTCTAGCAGATAAATTTTAAAGTACGAT
>PQXI01000573.1:0-11451 GCA_004786145.1 Botrytis paeoniae | reverse complement strand
CTCAATTGACTCATAGCTATATGGTTACTGAGAAGATCGATCTAATCAATACACGTGCAATACACGTGATATTCACCTGATACGGGATTTTCCGTGACAAATAATAATTTATCTTTTGATAATAAAATAAAGTGATATGGTTATCTAGTATTATATACTGCTTTTACTTTGCTTAACTCTTTCTTGTAAGCCGAACATCGATGATTTTATACTTTGTGTGTTTCTCTATACATTATACAATTCCTTATAATAGACTTATCCGATTGATCAGGACAATCTCTCGAGTTGTATGCTTTTGTACAATAATTATATACTATATTCGCTTTACACTAGGTTCATATATTGTAACGAAGTCACCCACATTAAGAGATTGATCACGTGGTGATAACCGATAGTCTGATGGCCCGTTCGCTCCGCATCAGATTTAGCCAATTTAGCATAGTAAATTGGGGGTATCAGGATTCAATGTGAACAACTCCGAAGCCGCTCTGTTAGAGGGTTCTAAGGGTATATATAGAGAGCTTCTCATAAACCAGAGTTCAGTAGTTTTAGATTCTAAGAACTGATTGTACCTGTTTCTACAGCTCTCTAAA
Organism: Botrytis paeoniae; assembly: GCA_004786145.1. Classification (NCBI taxonomy): domain Eukaryota; kingdom Fungi; phylum Ascomycota; class Leotiomycetes; order Helotiales; family Sclerotiniaceae; genus Botrytis; species Botrytis paeoniae. The sequence continues at coordinate 10,858 of PQXI01000573.1, read as the reverse complement.
GGCAATCGGTCACATATATGGCTATATCTTTGATACTTATAGTATTGCTTCAATCAGTATTGTCTATTATATCTCTTATATTGAAATGCCTCTCCCTGTCAGATAAGATCTTCATCAATTATTTTGTTAACATCTTCTGAATTGATAAACTCCATAATTATAGTTGAAGCCCTTTTAATAAGCACAACTTTGAATAACCATTCAATATATTTGATATCTTCATTTAGTATGAATACTCTATTATCGTATAATAGTTCAGCTTTGATTTCATCAAACTTTTCTATATCCATTGAGCTGATCCTGATTCCATATATAAGTATATCATATGTGAGTAGACGAATAGATATATCTCTCCCGAGTCGAGCTATTCAATCTTCTGCAAATTGTTTTATTGTCTCTATATTGATTCTATTCAATGTCTTAATACTAAGGTCTCTGCCTTTAAATTAATTAGCTGATATACTATATATCTTTTCAATATATCTGTTTTTGCTTTGCTCAATTATACAATCAATATGATTCTATAGATTTCTAGGGTTTTTCGTTTTTAGGTTTTCTATAGTTCCTATATCTGTAATCTTTATAATGATTTCACATTGTATTTAAAGGAATGAAGATATTTGAGTAGAGATTATTATAAGTTTGCTAATAGATATAGTATTACTATTTATTACTGATATATATAAGATTTTGAAAAAGTAATCTAATTGGAATATTTTTGTAATATTATTTATTAATTTTGTTATTTCATTTGTTGTATTATAAAGGAGTATAGTTATTGTTTTCCTTAATTCAACAACTTTTTTTACTATCTGATTTGTTTCTTGACTTATTATTACTATCTATTAATATATTTCTGTTATATACGAAACTGTTATTGCTATGGTTTTGATTATTTCTATAGTTATTCTAAGATTATTCTGTATATTCACAATAGCTTATATAATTGTATTAATATTTAAAATATTTTGAAACTTAATAATAAGAATGCTCATAGCTGTAATCATAGTCTTAATTAGTAGCTTGGGTATAGGCTGATCTTCTGTATTTTCAATACAGACGAGTGCTTTTCTGAGGTGATTATTGAAAAAGATAGCGTATTTATAAATATCATTAGGCCATACTACCGCTTAAGGCCACAGTGTCCCCATAGCGCTTGTACTATACTAAGCAATATATGCAAGTTTAGGGTGATCAATTAGCCTAAAGAAGGACTGCTGAATATGGTTTGGATAGCTTGATTTCAAAAATTTGGTTCTCGCTTTTTATGTGTTTTTTTTTCTACATACATAAGGGCTGTAACACATTACCAACATTTAGTGTCACGTGTGAGGAGGCCTGTGCACATATTTTCCCCCGCCTTCGTCCACGAGCTTTCAGCGGGCATAGGACGAAATGCAGAGGGCAGGCGGCCCGTACAAAATAATTAAATGGTCCTCAGCAGTACAGTAGGGTGTATCGGTCCAGAGATCCCTGAAGTAAGCAGCAGCAGCTCGGATGGAAATGTTACAATTTTAATGTAGCACAGTGCTCCCATCCTACCCAATGTATATACCTAATAGAGTATTGGCTAGGCTTGGTGCTGTGTTACCTCTCTTCTAAAAGGCTGCTGAAGAATGCTGAAGATGTAACTGGTTAAGAAGACCGGTACGTGTATTATGGGCTATTTTCGTCAGTGGCAACTTTGCCTCGACCTTGCAGCATAGTCAAACAGCTTGGTCTCATTTTTGCAGTTCTGGTCTCTTTACCTTAATCTGGTAGCATGGTCAGATTACATTAGTTATGTGCTGACTTGCATTTCAATGTAAAAGGTGCGGGCATAAGACTTATATATCGTTATAGCCTCCTCTGTGTCACTCATCTTGTCGCTCATTTTTAGATGCGAAGAGTCACGAGGTAACTTTTCAGAAACAATGGACCCATCTGCACTTGATCCGAACACTACTCCTTTATCTTTGAATCCAAGTGGTGCACCACCAAACTTCACAGATCCCGATACCCTGGCCCCAACGACATTGGCAACTGGTATCCTGTTCATTATTTTGTCCTCAATATGTGTCGCAACTCGGATCTACGACACACGGAAGAGCCTGGGAAAGCTTAGGATAGACGATTGTAATGAGAGCTCGAAAGTATACCCTTTTTTCTATCAAGCATACTAACTATATTGCTATTTAGATTGTGTAATTATTGGACAAATCACTGCAATCGCATACTGGGGATTAATCTACTCGTGTAAGATTCGCCATACACTCTCCAACTCGTCAGATTTTTCACTGATGGTTTTGAACAGTGGCAGTAGATGGCTTCGCAAGACACAGCTGGGATGTCCCTATCTCCTTCCTCAACTCATCTTTTACTAGTGTAAGTCTTCCATCACCATATATTACACCTGAGTTGGAAACATGCTTAGATCTTTGGCCTACAGAGGCAATTCGCGTCCCAACTCCTTGGATCCGTCGTCCGATTGTCCGTCACCGCCGCGATTATCATTCTGTACATGCGTCTCTTTTCCGTCCTCAAATGGGTCCGTATCTCGTGTTACTGCCTTTTTGTCTTTACATTCTTGATACAGGTCGAGAATGTTAGCATTGCTCTGTATTGGTATATTCCTAGACCAAGTGATGCCAGCCATGTCGCGTCTGCGTTGGCAAGGGTGACAGACACCGCATCCTCTGCTATTGCTAATGCTGCCGCTACTACTACTCTTGACATCATTCTCTTTCTTATTCCCTTTGTCGTTGTCTCTTCTTTGAATATGTCTCGCAACAGGAGACATGCGTGTTATCTAGTCTTCTTCTTTGGAATCCTGTCAGTTGGCACTGCCCCTCTTTTCTTCCACCCCTCCCTTAAATTGCTAATCTCAACACAGTATCATCGTAGCTGATATTGTCGGGCTTGTCTATAAAACAATTGGTGTTGTTAGAGAGATTGGAGATCCTTTCTGGATAGGTGAAATCCTTATTATCATTCTGTAAGTGATAAGTTTTTGTATGAAGGTGGAATTCCGAGAAGCCATTACTAATTGTTTACTTCAAGAAACGTCGAATCTTTTACGCTTATCATCATCGCCTGCGGACCTGCTATCTCCAACTTCTATGTCGGTACTTTTACAAAAAGCCAAATTTACTCTTTTCTTCAGTACAGTAAGGAGCGGCTCAGGAGCAGCACCGATAGATCGAAGTCACATAGCACTGCCACGCCAATTGGAAATAGCAATAGCTACAAGCAGGAACCAGCATTTCCAGAATGGAGGAACTATCAGGAGGGTTCTACCAAATCCTTAGTCGTCCAAAACGGGAATTACGTCGAACTCGAGCCACGGAAACTGTCTAAAACCTCCAACCATACAACTCTAGGGCAACAGGAAGCAGGCCAAATGGATGGGACGTCTTGGAAAAACCCCTTCTGATTTCGGTCTTGCGTAGAACCAGAGGTTTTTGTGCTCTTAGAATATCATCTGTGTTGAGTAGGCATGCAAGTCAAAGCAATTTTCCCCCAAATATTATCGTCCAATACAATTTCCACGGTACGCTATGGCTACCCTGCAGCATGACCTATGTATCTCTTTTGTTGTTGCATGCAAATAAAATCCAGTTATAGGAATCACTAAATTCTATGTGTGCTTTGATCATTCTATTCACTCGTGTAATTAATATAATATCCAGTAAAATAGAATGATATGAGATTTATCCTTTTAGATCAGCCGGTGTAAAATTGAACCAAGATAGTATATCACACTTCGTTTTTTTTTTCAAGGTTGTACTAGGTAGTGTTCTTAAGGTGAGGGGTATATAGTGTCCAACAACATAGGGTAGTATGAAATTTATTCTTCTATATTTTAGAGCCTGCGATAAGGGGGGGGGGGGTTCTTTCTATTACTGGGTCAAATCATATGGTTATATGGGGAGATTGTACATATGAATTAGAACAATGAAGACCTTTGAAAAAGAGGAAGGGAGGGGGGGGGGTTACAAGGGGTTTCCCCTTTGTGTCTTCACTCGGACTCCAATCGGGTACGAAGGCTCTAAAATAACGCGGGCGACAGCTCGCACACAATGTAAGCCAGTGCAAAATTACACCGAGATGGCATGCTGCAATCCGTTTTTTCATGCTGGAACTACGCCGTTGGCTAACGCGGCTTTTATTATCTTTTTAGGCAATGTAAGGTGGCTTTGTATCCTGCAGACTTGATTGGAAGTTGGCATATATCATAAAATAATGCCGTATAACCGGATACTGTGCCTCTCAGGAGATTTTGCACCTATCAGCTCCAAACAATGCGTTAGGTTACAGTACTGGTTTGATCAATAAAATATTCTATCTGTCGGCCCTTATCTGGTGTCCTCAAACCAAGTGTAAAAGGTCTTTGGGGAATACTGGTGATCACAAATGCCCTATTATTCACCAGATCGCGCAATACTGCTATAAGCTCCAGAACGTGTCTGTAGCTTAATTTAATCCTTAGTCCACAAATCATACCCAGCCTTGCTCCCGAGCATTCTAGCTTTTTTCCCTCGAGCCAATTCTCTTCACGACAAACAGAATAGCTGCCACATCGATAATAGCATCTACTTCCAAAACAATGGAACCGAGAGTCGAGAAGCAAACCGAGTTATCGGCACTTCCCAAAAGCAGCAAAGGTGGTGAACGTACTCAAAGGGAGATAGAAACACAAGAAGAAGTCGAGTTCAAGGCCTCATGGTCTTTTTGGTGCATCCTTGTAGCTCTATCCCTCTTCTCTTTCCTCAGCGCTCTGGATGGCACCATAATCACTACTTCATTACCAACTATCGCGCGCGAGATTGGTGCCAGCGGCCAGCAGCTTTATCTGTGGACGGCACAATGCTTTTTCTTTGCTTCTACAGTTCCCCAGCCGCTGCTCGGTCAGGTTGCTAATATTTTCGGCCGTCGCAATCCCCTTCTTGCAGCCATTGTACTCTTCACGCTAGGAAGTGGCCTGTCTGGCGCCGCGCGGAACCCTGCCATGCTAATTGCGGGCCGAACCGTGCAAGGCTTGGGCGCGTCCGGGCTCTATGTGTTTGCTGATATCATCATTTGCGATCTCGTGCCGCCGCTCTATCGTGGTGCATACTTAAGTGTCTTCTTTACAGCCGCTGGTCTCGGCTCGACCGTCGGTCCGGTTATAGGTGGTGTACTAGCAGAGGCTGATTGGCGGTGGATTTTTTATTTGAATATTCCCATTGCTGTTATTGGCTTCTTCTGTTTGGTCTTGCTTCTTAAGGTCAACTACACACGCAACGCCACTTGGTTGTCCGCGCTTAGACGTCTCGATCTTCTCGGTGCTCTCTTGTTCATACCCTCGGTATTTTCTATGCTCTATGCATTAATAACTGGGGGAGTTCAGTACCCATGGTCTTCTTGGCGCATAATTTTGCCTCTTGTTCTTGGCATCTCTGGATCAGCTTTGTTTTTTATTTACCAAGCAATACCTTCCCTCTGCTCCGCTCCAAGCGTGCCTATCCGTCTGTTCGCGAATCGGACCTCTGCTACAGGCTTCCTTCTAATGTTCTTCTCCTCCATTATCCTTCAAGCAATATCATATTTCTTACCGGTTTATTTTCAAGCAGTGAAATTCAAATCACCTTTACTCTCCGGCGTTTACTACCTCCCATTTTCTCTCGCTATCCTGCCTTTTGCTGGGGGCGGAGGCTGGCTACTATCCAAATACGGTCGTTACATCCCTATTCACTATGCGGGATTTGCATTGCTTATCATCGGTTCTGGATTGTTCTCGATTCTTGATGCCGAGTCTTCCTCTGGGCAGTGGGTCGGATTTCAGATTATCTCCAGTGCCGGAATGGCGTTGATTTTCACCACAACTTTGCCGAGCACCCTGGTGCCGCTGCCGGAATCTGATGTAGCTGTAGCAACTGCTATATTCTCCTTTACGAGGTCCTTTGGATTTGTGTGGGGTATCACTATTGCTGGCATTGTATTTAATGGGCAAATCGATGCGCACTTGTCTCTGGTGCAGGATGCAAATATCCGGGGACATCTGAGCAGTGGTGCAGCTTACGCTTTCGTGTCCACTGATAAGTTTAGACAAATCACGGACGCAATAACCAGAAGCGAGGTAATAGAGTTATACTCGAAAGCGCTTAGAGTGGTTTGGTTGGTTATAGTAGCCGTGGGGCTATTAGCCTTTTTTTGTATCCCGATGGAGAGGCATGTAGAGTTAAAAGCATCACATGCTACTGAGTATGGTATGAAAGAAAAACCGGGAACGGGCTCCGTCTCATGACAGCTACCTTCATTCAAGGCCGCTTCACTAGCACGGAAATGCGAGATGCTAATTGTCACGGGTTCATAGCGTAGTTATATCAATGCCTTAGGCATTCTTAGTCTATATTTAACATTTAATGTAATAAAATACTCTTATTTCGTAGTAGACTGTGTATAACAAGAAAATTATTCGAAAAAGTTATATATAAGTATTACGGAGGTATCCGCACCGTAATAAGGATTATAAAATAATGCGAGGGGCTTAATGTTATAATCTACGAAAACAATATTATAGGAACTATAAGATTATAACGAATTGAGGGATTATGTCTACTAGGGCAGGGAAAAAGGTTCTGTCAGTAGGACCTTAAGATCCTGTTATTTATTTATTTATTTATATTAATTAACGTCTGTTTTGGACCTCCCGAAGGGTATTTAGACGTACCAGGATAAAGAGTTACAAATATAGAAGAGCGCTAATGCGCATACTAGTAAAACCTCAAAGGGAAAACCTAATTTCTTCTATATCGCCTGAATCTGATAGTTTATTATCAATGAGAGGAGCTGTTTACTTCTTTATAATTACAATCACTGAGTTGAAGTAATCGCCTTAGAGATTGATCTAAAGAAAAGAATAATAGATTTAATAAATGAGCCTGATTGTATACTTCCCTTTATAGCTAATAATCAGAGAAGCATAGTTGGATACTATTTGAGTAGCTAGACATTAGCATTTGCATACACTTTAATAGGGCGTATAGAGTCAGCCTTTTGGGATCTAAAAGCTTTCTCCTATCAAGCAAGCTGATCTCTCTTCTGTTACACAATATCCTTCCTTCTCTCCTTCCTCTTGTTGTAATAATATTGTTATCGTAAGGGATATAAAGCTCGGTTGCTCTGATTATTGTTCAAGGAATAGGGAGTAAGCTTAGTAGGGAATGGGGTATTCTACTTTTGCGAAAAACTCTTTATCTCCTATTCTAATTGAGCGAAAGAAAAGTGGATCGCGTAGTAAAAATTCAGATATCCAGAAAAGTATGAATCTATCGAAAATGTAAAGAGTATATTATAAGCACTGGCGAGTATTCTTCTAAAATCTTCTCCTTCTAACCATCGTCAACCCAGCCTTTTACTCAATTAGGTTGATCCAAAGTATTTCTTTGCTTACTGTTTACTATATGTTACCCAACATATAGTGCTCTATGTAGTTTGTATTTCCTTTATATTAAGATCTTCTAGAGGGTATTTAGTAGATAGACCACTTGCTGTTTTTCTGTATGTTCGGCTTGGCGGTTTGTCCTAAGGTAGGTATATTGTGATCGCTCGTTCGCTCGCTCATAATCGCTGCATACATTTTTGTACACTTCACAGAGCTGTTTCGTTCGTTCGCCTCGAGGCATTTAGTTATTATGCGAGTCCTGTTGGCTCTGAGTACTCTCATTCTATTTAATCGAGGTGCACAACTCCTCTTTCTTCAGTAGTGATACCCTCAGGTTCGTAGCCGGCACCGCGTACAGATAGGACTTCGTCTTCGCCGACCTTAAGATCCTATTAGTAAAAGGTATAAAAAGATATTATATTCTTAATTCTTGTATTCAATAACTTGATATTCTTTCATATAAATTGTTAATTTCAATTTATTATTTATTATATTGAAGATATACGATATGTAGCACGTGACATACAACATGTACTATGATATGTGTACACATGTATATATATCTTTCACTTTATAGTCTAGATTCTTAGTCTAATAAGTCAATCTATATAGTTATTAATATATACAATTATATCACGGAGGATAGCTACGTCTCTTGGTCACCTTGAATAGAGAGTAATATGAGTAAGGTATAGTATACTAGATTGACTTGAGGTATGATTATAAGGATTATATCTTTTTATATATCTAGTTTAAGAACTAGAGTCGTCTATTTAGATAATTGTAATTAACTCATATAAAAATAAAATAAGAGTGGTAGGACAGTGGTTGCATGTATTATTGACTATGTAGATTGACTTATTAGACTAAGGATCTAGACTACAAAGTGGAAGATATATATATGTATAGATATGCCATATTATACGTGATATATCACGTGGTATATATCGTATATTTCCAACATTCCCTTAGAGAGATTACTTTCTCCTAGCTTTTATAGTTAAATCTTACTCTATTATGAGATCTAACATATCCTTGAATCTTTCGAATATTATTCTAATATATAGCTTTGTTAGTCCATCTATAGTCATATCTTTAGTATTGATATAGCTAATATTAACTAATTGTTTCTCAATTAGATTTCTGATAAAGTAGTAGTATATATCAATGTACTTCAATTGCTTATATAGGTAAGAATTCTTAATTAGAGCTAATACTCCTTGATTATCACCTAGCATTTGGATTATCTCTTTATTACTAATATATTTCAAGTGTTTCAAGTCCTTTAATAACTGAGCTAGCTATTAGCCTTGCTTTACAAATATAGCTATCGAAATATACTCTACTTCTACACTTGATATCACTACAAACATTTGCTTCTTACTTGCTCATAAGATTGGTTTATTATAGAAAATTACTACACCTCCCAAAATACTTTTTCGATTAGTTTTATCAAATGCTCAATCTATATTTATATAGACTTTAATAATATTCTATAGAAGATTATAATCTTTGTATATAGTCGGCTAAATTCCCCTAAGCCCAAAGCATAACTTTTATTTAATGATTAATCTCAAATATCTCATAAGGTTTTTGAATGTAATATTATAATGCTTTACTAGATTGGATATAGCCTATACTAATCTTCTAAGACTAAAAGTAATATCTGGTCTTGTATAAACCATAGAATAAATTATACTACCAATCGCTTACTAATACTTGTAAATATCTATCAATTCGTTATCTGGGTGTATAGGTTGTAATTAGCTGTAATTAGATATTAGTATCTTTCTTGGCATATGTTAACTATAGGGAATTCTGAATTGTATAAGCATAGTATCTAAATACTCTTCTTAATCCATTATTAGAGTTCTTTCTTTTCTATTTCAAATAATACGAACTTCTAAAATCTTACTAATCTCCCCCAGATTCTTAATATTAAAACAAGCAAAGAGTTTTTGATAGAATCATTCAATATCTTATTTCTGCGTTATAGCTATAATAATATTATTTATATATACTAATAATATGTTAAAATAAGAGTGGTAGAATAGTGGTTGCATGTATTATTGACTATATAGATTAATTTATTAGATTAAGGATCTAGACTACAAAGTGGAAGATATATATATGTATACACATACCATATTACATGTAATATGGCATATGATATATATCATATATTTCCAATATTCCCTTAGAGAGATTATTCTCTTTTAGCTTCTATAATTAAACCTTACTCTATTATAAGACCTAATATATCCTTAAACTTTTCGAATATTATTCTAGTGTATAGCTTTGTTAGTCCATCTGTAGTTATATCTTTAGTATTAATATAACTAATTTTAACTAGTTGTTTCTCAGTTAGATCCCTGATAAAGTGATAGCATATATCAATGTACTTCGATCGCTTGTTGTTACGGGAGCTGCCTCTAGGGTTACGTGGAAGTGTCTAGAGATCTTTTGAGATGGTTTAGACTAGACTTCAAATAGGAATTCAATAAGATAATAACTAGTTGTAATTCTCGTAACTATAATAATGAAACTAATAATTGTTTTTAAACATAAAGCTCTACATTCAATGAAATCCTATTTCTTATATAGATCTTCATTCTCTATAGAACCCTAGGTTTTATCTTTTGTTGAAGTTCTTAGAAACTCTGGGTCCTAGAAGCTCTGGATCCTGAAAACTTTATCACGTGATACTTGTCAAGTGACATTTCTGTTATCACTATAACACTATCCCCTTTTTAGACTAACGCTTGTCCCAAGCATTATATTAATAATCTCCCCATTTTGCTGTATAACTTTTAATGAATATAGTTCTTCCATTATACCTATTACCACTAATTCTACTAATTATTTAACTATTCGCAAATGTAAGAAACAAATCCTTCTAGCTTAGACTATTAAATTCAATAATATTGAAATAAATTCATACTCTTGTTATTATTTGAATAAATATTGTTATATTAAAGATTTGTTTCATCCCAATCGCTTTTGTTACTCTGAATACATATATACACATTCTTTTTGTAACACTAAGTTTCCTTTATTCAAGGACTGGAATCGCAAAGTCCCTCGAAAAGGTGATTAGAATGCTTTGGATTGTTAAGAGAAACACCTTCGTTCTGAGGAAAAGGAGGCTATGGCGAAAATTCTTCGTTTCAGAAAACAACAAAAGTTATTATACAAGCAACATCAGCGTATAACCGATTATAACCTTAAATATCTAGATAAGCTAGATACTTTAAAAGAAAAGAAAAGACTGGAAAAAGAGCATATAGAAAAGGAGAGAACAAATACCGTATTTACATTTAATCCCGATTCTTTCTCTTTCGATTTCTTTGATTCGATTGATTGATTGATTGATTGATTGATTGATTGAATTTAACGTCCCGCTTCAGTCCATGACTATATAAGACGGCTAGGCCATAAGGACACTAGCAGATA
>PQXI01000572.1:0-11455 GCA_004786145.1 Botrytis paeoniae | reverse complement strand
TATATATATATATCTTCCATCTTTTAATCTAAATCCTTAATTTAATAAATCAATCTACATAGTCATTAATACATGAAACCACTATTCTACCACTCTTATTTTAACAGAATAAATATTTTCTATACCAAAGCTAAATTATACTCAAACAAGAAAATCTAGACTCTCATCTATTTTCTATTCAAAACAAGTTCAAATTTATTTAAAAAAAAATACAATTTATAATAGTTATTCAACATCAAAAGATTTCTAATTCTATTAATCATTCAAATTCTGTTTCTACGATAATTTTATTCATTTTAGGCAGAATTATGAATTCTATAATCCTATCTATTATGTTATGATTTGTTTTTATAATAATATCAAAGAATCTATAAATAATTTTTAGTCTTTTTCTTAATTCGTTCGCAATATTCCACTAAATCTATAAAGCTAACCATATATTTCAATCTATTCTGAAATCCTTAAAAAATAAATCCCAAAAATATTCAAAAATTACTTTTATCAAGTATATTAAAGACAATAATCTACTATACTACTAAAAAAAGTTACATATTCCTATTTATAATGCTCTAAAAACATATTTGCTTCATCTATATCATAAATCCTCTGCTAGTAGCCACCTATATCACACCTGGATCTCTGAACTACTATCCCGAGATTATTATTGGCTAGGCTATTATAATTGAATTATATAATAAACCAAAAATCACCACAACTATTGTTATATTATCTTACACTAAAGAGAATAAAAAGAAATCCTTTATTCAATTCTAATTCTATAGAAAGCTCAATAGAATATCTTAGAAGGTTTTATTATATACTTATTTGAAAGTATTAGTTTTGATATTATTATAATAATAGTTGATGAATTAATCAAGGTAACAAATTTTCTGTTTTATTATAATATCTATAATTCTGAAAAAATTACCTATCTATTCTGAGTATAGGCTTTAAGTTAGAATTTTATTGGGCATTAATCAAAACTACTTTTGCTACTAACCTGATCATTTTTAATGTTACTTGTAATTATCATTATTTTTGTGTTGTATAGTTTCTACAGTTCTCAATTTGAAAAGGATTTTATAAACTCAATAAGAATCTTGAAGTCATTTAGAGGTTTAACGATTTGAATTTTTTAAAAAAGAATTTGTGTATTTAGTGTAAGTGGAGCGAATCTGATACTAAACCTTTAAGAAATAGATAGTTGTAGAGTGAACCTTGTAATAATAAATATAATAACTAGTAATCAAGAATTCGAATATGATATTATAGTCTATACATCTCGTTTGTCTCTCGCTTTTGGCTCGAATAGAGGCACTGGAGATACTGTTAAGCTGAAAATCCAATGAATTTATTAATACAAACCTGTTGATATATCTACTCTTATTTGCAATCTTCAATAAATCTATAAGTTTTCAAATTTATCGCAATAGAAGTCTTTTTTTTTCACACCCTCGGATCCTCAAACCAATCAGACATTTGAAATCATTTTTTCAGTCCTTTAAAAAAACAAAAACTTTGAATCATTGTTTTAATTAATCCAAGGATTCATTTCTTGAATCAGTCATAGATTATGAATATGAAACCATATTAGTTAGAAGCCTTTGATTGTACAGTCGTTATATCCTTTTAAATTCAATTTTATCGATCGTTTACGCTCATTCCATTGATTCATTGAATCTTTCAAGTTTATAGCTAGAAATCCGTATAATAATCATATATACAAAACCTTCGTAATTTTTCTGATCAATTAGCTTCCATTCAAAAACGTGTTTTGGAATATACATATTAGGATATATCCATATTACATTACACAAAAATTCTCGAAAAAAAAAAAAAAAAAAAGATAGCAAATAAGAGCATTCGCATTTAGTTAAAAAGATGTAACTTAATCAATTTACAAGTCTAGAGATACTCTAAAGCTAAAAATTACTCTGTCAAATAATTTTAAATCATAATAAAAGATTTTAAAGTTGATTAATATGAATATAGTTCACTAGGAGCAGGCTGAGATCAAAATTGAAACTCTTATTTTTTCGATAGATAATAGTTATTGTCAAATTTTACTATACTTACTATTTCTGATTCAACTAAAAATAATAGATTTAAAATAGATTTATTCAATACAATACCTTCATATACACCTTGGAATCATTTAACACCACCTGAAAGAATACCAAAAAATACAAATAAAAGATTTTTTCACTGTCAGAATCAATAAATTAAACAAGAATAAGAGCAAAAGAAAAAGCAAAAATAATAATGAACATATCCTGATCCTAACATATATGATTTAAAACACAATCCACAACTAGAAGCTGAGAAGTCTAGAAAATATATAGGGTCTATAAAGAAATATCAAAATATGGAATTCAATTTAATCAATAAACTAATCAACAAATCAAAGCTTAAGGATTCATAAAATAGAAACAAAAGAGATAAAAGTATTCTATAAATTGAAAGTTTTCCAGTAATATGATTCTTTCATGTATACATTATAATTTATGAAAAAAACAATTGATTAAGAAGTTGAATCAAAGTTATAACGCTTGTGAAACTTTTGAAGCTTTTTCAGAATCGTATAAACGGTTCTAATTCATTCGAAAACTTGGAGGATGTAATAACAGAGATAAGGAATCTTAGATTTATAGACTTTAAGCTTATAGGTTTAATAGAGATTAAAATAATTTAGAAAATTCATTAGAAGATTTATTAAAAGATTTAGAAGAGGTTTTAGAAAGAGATTAAGGAAGAGATCAAGAAAGAGATTTAAAAAGGGAACCAAAAAGAGAGATAAGAAGATAATAGATTTATTAGATAGAATAGCGCTTTCGGCTCCCCAATTCGAACCAGAAGCGAGAGGCAAGCGAAGTATATGGAATATTACATTGTTATTGAATTCATTGTTATTAGATCTATTATTAACATAACGTATGGGGAACTCGGACACTTTTTCAATTATTCTACACACGATCTTGTTCTATGAGCCACATAATCCCTTAATTCTATTTTTGAATTATTTGAATTATTCTTTGGTTCTTTTTCTTTAATCTCTTCTTCTGATTCTTCAATTGAGTGTTTATATAGCTGTCCTTATAGCTTTTTCTCCTTCAGTTTTTTTTTTTGCTTTATATACTATTTTCAATACTTTCTTAGTACTAAAGATAAATTGATTTTGTAATTTGATTCTTTTGTTTTTAGTTCTCTTTTTCGAGTTTTAATTACTTTTTGAATATTAGAGAACTGTTTTCGAAATAGGGTTATCTTAGTATTTTGAGATTCTATAAGCTTAATTATTTTCTTGGTATATTAATAAATTAATGATATAAAAGAACTACTATTTATTAGAGTTATATTAAAGATCTAATTTGCTTATCTTAGTTCTATCCTATTTAAAGAAGAACTCCTAAATATAGATAAGTTTAGATCTTGATTAAGAGTTCTCATTTGTAGAGTAGAAAATTGTTGGGAAGAATTAAATAATAATGTATTAAATATTTTTTATAGGGAAAAAGGTATTAAACTAGCCTCTCTTTAGTCAGTTTTGATATTAGAAGAATTCAATACTTTTTTTCTAATATTTTAAAAGAGTTCTATTTATTTAGCTCGTTAGATTCGCTTTATATTAATTTGAGAATATCGATCGATCTTTAAAGTATAATATTGTTTCATTGGTCTATATATTGTAATATTAAGTGGCTGAAGCAAGTAAAAGCAATGAAAAAGTAGTATAAATAAATCGATATCTTTCTTTATACAAAAAGCAATAAAACTATTTGTAATGTAATTTGAATAGTTATTTATAATCAAAAGTCGAGGTTGGTTATCTAATATTTTCTTGGATTCTGATTTGAAAACCCTTTTTAACTATTCTAATTTATAGCTATTTGAAATCTATTTATTTGTATTGATAAAGAACTACTAGCTTTGAGGCATATCCTTTAGAATCCATACAGAATTTGTATTCTGAGCTTTGAATATAACTATAGATAATAAAGCCTTTTCAATTATATTGATATATTTAAATATAGTTATTCATTCTTACTTACCAACTATAACTTTCCAATTCGGTTTCTACATAGAATCAATTATGATACAAATATTTTGAATACTTCCAATTCCAAATCCGGTTTCGTTTATATTATATATATCATCTAATTTATACTTTTGTTTGATAAGATATATACAAAACGTATCAAACCAAGTCTGAATATTCTTCGGAGTTATCTCTTTCGTTTTATTAGATTCTAATTGATGTAAATAATATGTTTTAAATTCTAGATATCATTTTTGGAATCTATAGATCCATTTGTAGCCTATAGATGGAATTTCTATCGAAATAGGATTTCGAGATAATATAACCTGAATATATCAAAAACAAATTTCATTAGCCATTTCCTTTACTAATATAAATATAATAAGGAATCCAGTAATAATAAATCGTGAAATCTATTATATAAGAGTATTTTCTTTTATGTTTGAAAGAATTTGAACCGTTTTGTAAGTTTGAAAATATATTTTCTTTTCAGCTGGTCTATCAGCTAGAATAGACTTAGGGATTTCAAAATACTCTATAGCCTTTCTAATTGATTTAAATTCTTTCAATTGAAATATAATTATAGCCTTTTAAAGTTTCTCTTCAATTTGAGTAGATATAAAAGGTAATTGAACATATATAATAAAAGTTATTACGGTTTCAAGTTAATAATGAGCCAAAAGTGTCCGAGTTCCCCATATGTTCGAGTTCCCCATACGTTACGTTATAAAATTTATTATTATTAGATTTATTATTAAAAGCTAAGATCAAATTTATCCATTGAAGTTAGTACATAGATCATTTTTTCAAAAGCTTGGGATTTTTAAATAATAGAAATCTTCTTTAAATTTAGAGTTTCAAAAGCTTTATAATTTGAATATAAATATGAATCCTAAACAATATCAAAAATGATTACAAATCGTTTTAGTAAGCCTGTTATTATTTTGAGCTATAAAGAGCTGAAAAAAAAAGCCAATTTTAATAGAATGGAAAAAATATATTTTGATATTAATGAATTATTATTCTCATAATTCCGATAATCTTGAACAATATCAATACTAAGCGAATATTCATATGATTTTAATTTTGCCACAAAATATTAGTATTGTTAAAATAGTATCTAAATAGTTCTAATATATTTAGATAATTTTATTGATTTTGAATTGTTTGAGTATTTTTAAATAGTTTCTGATTTAAAAAGGATTTTTAGTTTTATAATCAGTTTCTTGATATAATTGTATATATTTATATAATATTTTTTATGTTATAGAACTAGATCAAATTGAATGATATATTATGGGCTTTTTATGTAATAGTTTAATCACTTTTGTAATAATAATAAGAATATAATTGAATTTTCAAGATTGCTCATTTATTATCTGTACAATACTCTTTGAATGTATAAGTAGAGGATCCTTAATTAAATGATCTTTTTAAGATAATGCTATAAATATATAATAACAAAATATGAATGTTCATATATGTTAAGTTTTATAGTGAATACCTATTGATATTCTCAAAATAATGTTAATAGCTAATATTAATATATCACATTACAACATCATCAAATGTAATATTAAATATGAATATGAATATAATATTATTTTTAATTTTATATGAACATTTGCTTGATTTATTGTCAATCATATCGAAAGCAATAATGAAAAATCTGTTTCCATTAAAATAATCAAAATTCTTATATCCAATGATCTTTATAATTACCATTCCATTAAAATTGAGATCATACTTAAGAATTACATGTCTTATAAATACTGAGTAACTGGCTTGAATATTGACAATTATAGGTACTTAAATTTGAATGCTTGAGATTACATATCTAGAAATAGATTTTTTATTATTGCTTTTAAAATAATTGATACTAAATTAACCAAATATTCATATTAAAATAAATATCATCTTTGAATCTTATTTGAATGATTAAATCTTTTACTTGTCAACCAGATCTTATAAGAGTATCAAAGAAATCGGTTCTATTGTCATTTTTATTATCATGATTATAGTAATAGAATAGTCGATAAACTTTATAAATAATTTATATAGGGTTTTTTCTTTTCATAAAAAAATAGAAAAATCTTCTATTATATTCTCATGATAGAACTATAAAAAAAACTAGGGATTCGATTGAACTAGGTAAATTTTTATTAATATTCTTATTCACTCTTGTGATTTAGACAATAACATAACATTTATGATATAATATTTATTTTCCAAAAAGAATATCATCAAAATAATCTAGATTTTTATAAATCACACATCTCTTCATCCTAATACTAATATAAAAATTAATGAAATTATCTTTTTATGAAATTTGTAAATTCTTTTGAATCCTTCAATTTCAATAATCAAATTAAGCTTATCAATCAAAAATCTATCATAATTTACTACAATTTACATCACTATAGTTCTTGTAATCTAATCAAATATACGTTTTTTTTTAATCATCCTAAATCTATTTTTTATATTAATTAATTTCAAGATCCATCAAAAGCCAATTCTATTGGGGATTTCAAATACTCTAATCATATGAATCTAAATAAAACTGATTTCTCAATACCTCTAAATAACGAAACAATAAACAGTTTAGATCATCTCAAAGAAAATGAACTAATATTGAAAAAGTTGAGAAAAGCTTCTATGAAATCACTTATTTCAAATTTGTTGGTTTGAGTAGTTCACAGAAGATATAGAACCTAACTACAGAATCTAACTGTCTATATTAAATCTATTTAAAAAGCTAGTAATTTATAGAAAGAAATAAGATCTATATAGACCTTACTTTAAAACTAGTTTTTTAACATAGATTAAAAAAAACTTAAGACTATTCATTTAATCTTTATTTATAGACTAAAAACCATTTCTTATAATCTTAAGTTATTATGAAAATATAATCACTTTTTTCTGCTCATTTTTCATCTCTTTCCATGTATTTTATTACCCTAATCTTAATTTTATTAATATTTAACATGATTTATTTTTAGTTATTATATTACTAGAATTTATAGACTCATTAATTTATATAATCTTTATAATCTCTTTTTACTTATATTATAATATTATAATATTGATTATTAATCTCTTCTCATTAATTATACCCAACTTTCTAAATAACTCATATAATCCCTTAAAATCAATGTATAAAACTAACAGAGTCTTTTTATTGAAAATAACTGAAATTGTAGATAAAATTACCACTCCGATATTAGAATCTTAGATTAATTTATAAAGCTTTAATGCAAGTATACTATTGAGCAAAAGAATTGAAGACATATAGATCAATTTCTCGAAATATATCGATGTATACTTGGTATTAAAAAGCCTCCCAATTTGAATCTATTATAACTTTATTCAAAATGATTCAGTTCTTTTACTATTAGTATTATTTTGATTATATATATAAATAAAATGATTATTATTATTTATATTTTCTTTCAATATTTTTATTGAAGAGTATAAAGTATATAAAACAAATAATATTCTCATTCTTAAATATCATTACTATAATATAATTTTAAAAATAAGTAAATCATTAAAACCTAATAAAAATTATACATAGCAGATGGAAAAATATGATTCTATTAAAATGAAAATTGAATATTAAGAATTCAATTATAATGAAAAGAAGAAAATTTTAAATAAAGGGTATAGAAATTAATTATATATATATAACGTGTTTTATCACTGAGTGGATCATATCACCGAGTGGATCACTTTCACCTCAATTCTTGATCTCTCACTTCAATACGTGTTTTATCAATCAATTGAAATGCAATCGAATAATAAAGAAGCTCAAATATTCTTAGCTATTGAGGCTATTCAAAAAGATAAATAACTCAGTATTCGAAAAGCTGCTTAGCTATATAATTTACTATATACAACACTCAATCATAGAATAAGTGGTTTTACCCCCTGTGTCGAAACTCAAGCGAATTGTTATAATCTTACAGAATTAGAAGAGGAAATGATTATTCAATATATACTTAATATAGATTCAAAAGGATTTTCATTTAAATTTAGAATAGTGAAAGATATAGCGAACTATATTCTTGAATCAAAGAGTACAAAGCGTATTGAAAAGCTTTGGGTGTATCAATTTGTAAAGTATTGAATCAAATTAAAGATATATTTTAGTTATGTTTATAACTTTCAAAGAGCTCTTTGTAAAGATTCTAAGCTTATTGAAAAATGGTTTTGATTAGTTTCGAATATATTAACAAAATACAATATTCTTGATTGTAATTTCTATAATTTCAATAAAATAGGCTTTATGAAAAATATAATATGCCCCGAAATAATAATAACCAATGCTAAACGAAATAGCAGAAACAAGACAATACAATTAGACAATAAAGAATAAACTATAGTAATTATATATTCCCCCTACACTTATCACTCAACTAATCACTCCAACTCACTCCACCTCTAAAAACCGCAAAACACAACCCAATATATAATACAAGAGCTACAACGCTTAGCTAATCACATAGCAGTTCACCCCCGCTTCCCCCCCCCCTAACCGAGGGATTGAAGTCTACAACAAGCCTATCCACCCGGGAACCAAGCTTTACTCTAACAATAACCCGAATTAGATGTACCCTTCTGGAAACAGAAGTGGATTGTATCCGCAGAGGAGCGAACAGCCCCTAGTATTGAAGCTAAATTGTTAAATTTTTTTTCAACAATCACACCGCTTAAATAGTTTCTTATCTTAGCACATCTAAATACCCTTTAGGGAGGTCCAGAACAGACGTTAATTAATATAAATAAATAAATAATAGTGATTATATATGATAATAAGAAGAGTGAAACTATACTCCTATTTCTAGTAATTCAAGAACAGATTCATCTTTCCAATTGATATACCGAAACCGATTTTCCTGTGGATTAGGCTATTAAATCTATATCTAATAGATGAACAAACAATAAAATGGGTTTAGAATGATTGAAACATTTCGATAAATATATTAAGAATTGAAGAAAGGGCAAATATCGAATATTGGTATTAGATAGATATAAAAGCCACGAATCAAGAGCTTTTCAAGTATATTGTGAAGAGAATGATATTAAATGTGTGTGTTTACTATTGCATTTAAGTTATTTAATTTAATCATTTGATATAGGCTGTTTTAGTAATCTGAAATGTTCATATGGTACTCAGATTGATGAATTCATCAAGGTATATATCAATCATATTTCGAAAGTTGAATTCTTTATAGTTTTCAAAGTTGTATATAAAAAATCAATCATCTCTCAGAATATGAAATCAGGGTTTCAAGGAACAGGTTTAATCCCATTTAATCCTAAAGTTATATTCTCGAAATTAAATATTCAAATTTATATATCTACCCCCTCCTTTTTCGATCTAAATCAATGGATCACTCAAATTCTTTATAACCCAATTGAAGCTCTTTTATAATCAACTTTAATAAAATCTTGAATAACTTATTATCAATTAAGCTCTCCTATATTTATATTTGAGACTATACTAACTCTAGCTAAAGGTATAAAGAGATTAGCTTATAAGAATACACTTTTAAATGTAGAGATTCATATACTTCGGGCAGCAAATGAGGTATTAAATAAATGTTGATATGCGAAAAAAACTTAGTTATATTAAGAAGGAATGCTCACTAAACAAAAGGCTTTTAATATATTATTTCAATAAGAGATTGATGTTCAGATTTAATATAATAAGCATCAAAATAAGGGAAATTCTATTGGGGAAGTATTTTCTAATAGATACTATAATAAATATGGAAAATCAGGTCATAATTTAAGAACTTGTTAAAACAATATAATAAATCCTAGATTATTAGATTCTTAATAGTTTTAATTAATTGATTCAATTATTGTTGAATAATATAAGTTTAAAGTGATAAATTGAAGTGAAAGTAATCCACTCGGTGATATGATCCACTCGGAGATAAAACATGTTATATATATAAATAAAACTCTAAATAATCTAGTTATAAAATTGATTATCTATATTATATTTTATAATTTTTTTTGAAAATCTTTTCTATATTCTTTATTTATTTATTTGTTTATTTATTTACATTTGAAACAGGGATCTTTTTCTATTTCTCCGCTTAGATATTTTTAAATTTCTTTTTTGTAATTGGAATATAATCTCTCTTTTTGATTTGAGTTCTAATATAATTCTGGGTATACTCTATAGACTTTAGATCAAAAGATTAAGATAATTATATAATATAAGAAAGTTATAGTATACTTAAATAATATATTATTCCTAATTAATAATATATTCAATAAACGTTTTCAAATACTTTATTATAAATTCTCTTTTTCTTATAGTTTCTAAATCTAAGATTTTAAAAAGAATATAAAGCAATTCTTATAGATATAAAATGTCACGATATACACGTGATCACATCCGATCGGGCTAGTACAGTACTAAGCTTCGAGTCAATCGCATATATAGCTCTATAGTATACTCTCTTTAGATCTAACATAATTTATCACCGAGTGGGCCATATCACCGAGTAGGCCACTTTCACCCCAATTCACACATTCAAGCATATATTATTCAATAATAATTGAATTAATTGATTGCAATTATTAGGAATCTAATAATCTAGGATCTATTATATTGTTTTAACAAGTTTTTGAATTATGATCTAGTTTTCTATATTTATTACAGTATTTATTAGAAAATACTTTCCGATTAGAATTTCCCTTATTTTGATGTTTATTGTATTGAATCTGAATATCAATCTTTTACTAAAATAATATATTTATTACTTTTTGTTTAATAAATATTACTTTTTAATATAATTGAATCTTTTTTATATATCAATATTTACTTAATACTTTATTTGCCTTTTGAAATGAATAGTTTTCTATATTCAAAAGTATATTCTTATATATTAATCTTTTTATATCTTTAGTTAGAGCTAATATAGTTTCAAATATAGATATAAAAAAGCTCGATTAATACTAATTTATTCGAGATTTTATTAAAGTTGATTGAAAAAGAGCTTCAATTGTATTGTAAGGGATTTGAGAGATTTAAAGACCTGAATCGAAAGGGGAGGGAGTAGATATATAAATTCGAATATCTATTTTTGAAAATATAGTTTTGGGATTAAATAGTATTAATCCAGCTTTTCGGAATCCAGTTTTTATTCTTTGAGAAGTAATTGATTATTGATATACAGTTTTAAAAGCTATAAAGAATTTAATCTCAGAGATATGATTAATATATACCTTAATAAATCCATCAATTTGATTATTATATAAATATTTTAGAATACTAAAATATTCAATATCAAATGATTAAATTAAATAATTAGAATGTACTGATAGCTTTATATATATTATATTGGAAATATACGATATGTACCACGTGCCATATCACATGTGATATGGCACGTGGTACAT
>PQXI01000571.1:0-11478 GCA_004786145.1 Botrytis paeoniae | reverse complement strand
ATAAGTAGTAAGATCTAAGATTGGCTTGAGGATTGATCATACGGATCAATGCCTTGTATATATACCTTGAATAGGCGACTTCGTCGCCTAAACAGGTAAGAGTGATCTCCCTGTAAGCTGTGTAATTGATCAATTGGGCGAAGTTCAATTAACTTATAGCTATATGGTTATTAGAAAGATCGATCTAATCAATATATGTGTAATACACATGATATTTATCTGATACAGGATTTTCCGTAATACACCCCCTAGATTAGATATATGTGAATAATCTGTTAACAGAAAGATAAACAAATGAAAATCTTTTTAGGCAGTAACAAACGCTACAACCAGCGTTTTAATTTGTATAATGAGTGAGCGAATTGATTGAGCGATTAATTTCCCTTGCCTGGCAGGGTTATCTACCAACAAAGGAGTATAAACAATATAAAATAATAAAGAAAGTTTGCTGAATAAATTAAGTGAATGTGAGTAGGTGTGTATTTATCTGTAGATTCTCGAGTGAGTGATTTGATGTCTCGGGATTACATATATAGGATTGATTTCGAGAGATCAAAGCTTAGCAAATGTATGAATAATAGGTATTGATTCGAGAGTTGCTATATGCATAGTGGAATTGTAGTGGAAATAGTGCTAATTGATCTATCAGGGTTATGGGAAAGTTTTGCTCTAATTATTGGTTGACTTAGATGATAAGAATGAAGTTAGTCCTATTCAATTAGTTCTGATTTTGAATAGCTTTAAGCAATTTTTTTATTATGCCTTTTCCAATTAGAGAATCGACTCCTGAGCAAATCACTTTTCTATTACTCCATAAGTTTCTTTCATTATATAATCTTTTATTAGCTTTAACTAATAACTTCAGATAATTATATAAAGTCATTTCGTGAATTTGATTCTTTTTGCAATCTTTTATATACTCCTATCAGATCTTTTATTAAGGTTGAGACACTTATTAGTTTATCTAGTACACCTTGTAGTATAAATCGAGTTCTCTCTTCTCCTGAGGTTGAATTACCTTGATTTATATGAAAAAGGTCTTCGCGTAAAGTACCCAGTTTTGAGGTTTTTCAGGAGTCTGGGGATAGTTTGAGAAAGGTATATAATAATAGTAGGATATCTTATAGGTCTAATAACCGAAATAATTGTACTATGATTATTGCTGTAGATCGTAATAATCCCTTTATTTCTGCTCATCCTTCTTCTGTTAATAGACTGGATGATTTTATCTCTTCTGAGGAGAACTTCCAATTGTCTTTTTTGTTGTTCTCTTTCTCCAAGTTTTCTATATTTAAATCTAATCTTCAATCAAAAAACGAGCTCAAAAAGGTTTCGAATAGAAAGGGTAGAAAAAGGATTGTTGCTTGGGATATATAGAATAAAGGTCCTTAAAATACTGTGCCTTATACTGAATATATTCGATCTCTTCTATCTGATCAATACAAGAATCAAGATAAATACTTTAAAAGGAAAAAGGGATTTTCTTCTTAATATTGAAAGTATTATTTGTATCAATATATATCTCTTCCTGTCTTTTTGAGACCTTTAACGATCCGCTTGATAAAGCTTTGAAACCCTGATTTTGTAGAGATTCCTAGAAGAGTAAATGTTTTTATAAGAGTATTACTCATTTACTGTCTTAAACTAATATAATATTTTTAGAAGATAATTCTTAACAGGAAGTCCACTCGAGTTGTTATATCTATCATATTAGCAATAGAGAAGGAAGATAGTGAGTTTATTAATCTTGACTTACTCTTATTATTAACACAGAGTATCTCTCCTCGCCCTATATAATTCGTACAATCAATTATACCTCCCTCTCCAACTAAAAGATAGAGATCCATTCTTTCTCCCCCTCAATCGCCCCCTGCTAAGTATGTAAAGGTTAATCGAAAGATCCCTATTGTAAATCCTAGCTCTAGAACTAGATTGTAAGCTGCTTAGGTGTCTAAAGGTTTAGATATTTCTAGGAATAAAGGGAAAAAGGTGGTTTTTGAGATAGATAACGATAGTGATCTTGATGATAATAATAATGAATATTATACTATCATTAGGAAAGATATTATTAATGACTTTAGTGATAAGCTTGAGAAGAAGAAGAGGCAGTTTGAATTATTACAGTTAGAGATTGAGTTTGCTATGAAGAAGTATATTGTAACGGATTAGTAACAGGCTGTAGAATCACCAACTTATAGGCTATAATAATATTATAGGCCTCAGTGATTCAGCTATAGTATACCGGGGGACACTAGGCACCCAAGGAAAGCCTCAGGCATGTATATAGTATTAGTTATAGGATACCCTAGAAACCTAGAACATAGTTCCTAGGACAATAGATCCTAGGAAAGATAGAATACAGTAAGCAAGAAGGCTTCACTAGGATTAGTAAGGTCCCAGGGGATTAGCCTCAGGACAAAAGAATAAGCTAGGACATCAAGAGTCACGGGATTAGTGTTTTGTGATGGATAGCTCAGGAATGATAGTGCTTCAGAAGCGACCGGCTATCCCAGCTGTCCAAGTAAGATAAAGATTTATATAAGGGAATAGGTTTCATTACAATGTAGAGTTTTGTGCTCAAGAATAATCATTAGTTTTATTACTATAGTTACAAGAATTATAATTAGTTATAATCTTATTGAATTTCTATTTAAAGTTTAATCTAAATTATCTCGAAAGAACTCTAGATATTTCCATATAACCCTAAAGGCAGTTTCTGTAATACTTTGAATACCCTTTCTACTTCAAATATCAATTCAATAATTTATTACTGAAATATAACAATCAGAAATATCCCTATAGGACAACCTGCACCGGCAGTAGATATTAACGATATTGAGATGGCTGATGTTCTATAGGAGATTATTATTAACGAAATCTTTAAGATTGTCTTATTAAATAAGTATTAAGGTAGTTAATAGGAATTCGATATCTTTTTTTTGTAATTAGAAATCTATTTCTGATTCAATAAGAATAAGTTCATAGCCATAGAATCCAAGAGTATATAGGCTGTATTCTATCTCAAAGGAGAAGTAAGCAAGTGGATTCAATTATATTTGCGAGATTATTTCGAATATGACGAATAGGATCGCATATAACCCACTTGAACAATCTTTAACAGTTTTGAAGGATTTAAGACAGAAATTCATAGAATCTTTGGGAATTCCAATGAGCTAGAAATAATAAAAAATAAGATCTTCAACCTCAAGCAGATAGAATCAGTATTAAAGTATGCTACAGAATTCCAAAGATATGCGAGAACGATCAAATGGGATGAAATCGCTATTATAAGTTATTATTATAAAGAACTCAAATCAGAAGTCAGATTAGAGTTAGAAAGATCTACTGAAAGCATAGATTTGAATAATCTAATTCAGGATTTTATTAAATTAGATAATTGTTTTTACTGATATCGATAAAGTCAAAGATTATATAAACCCCAGGGAAATCAAAAGTAAGGGCGTTATTGCAAGAATGAGGGAAGATTATATTACAATTCATAGAGATATGAAGACTCCATGGGATTTAATACTATATATTATAAAAACGGGAATAATGATTCAGAGAAGAAATGAAGATAAGAAAATAACTTATACTTTAAATATGGAAAAGCAGGGTATCGGGCAGCAGAATATCAAAGTAAGAAAATAGGGGGTAAGAAGGGTAACTTTAAGAATAAATTCGGTAAAGGCCAATTTAATGCCATCTTCACGCCACAATTATATACTATTAGTATAACAGGGCTAGTCACGCTACTATCAGCTTACAAAGAAGAGCTTGAAGAAGAAGAAGAGGTTGAATGCCTCTTATAAGTAAACAAAAACCTATAGTTAGGAGAATTATGGACTATTCGACAAATCGACCAATGGAACTGTTGTATCTAGAGATTTGAAGATATTGATAAAGGAACTATCAACTATGACCTTAGTGTAATGGACACCAAAGAGGGTGAGACTTATAAGATCCGGTATATTGACCAACACCGAATTCTATGGTTTGGAATTACTACAAATTCATTCTTTTTGGAGAGAATTAGTAATAAATATCTAGAATGATTAGGCCAAGGAGAGCTATAAGAAGTCTTCTACTATTATATATTAGAGAACAATAAGGATTAGACTCTATTCCTTTGTAGAAAGGTTGGAGAAGAGTATTATATCCAGGCTTAGGCTATACTACCACTATCGGTAATAGGGATGGTAATAAGAGTAACCCAAGGGACATATCGATACACCCTATGGAAGGATTTATTTGATAATAAGATCAGATCAGGAATCAGCACTATCTATCTAGAAGAAGAAGAGCCTCAGCAGGTAACATTAAAGAATAAGATTATCTAGAATAACGAAAATAAGCAAATTATACTACAACTAAATACTACAGGACAAATAGAACAAATATATTACAGAATCAAAATAAACGAATAAATAAAATAAGCCATGATAGATTCAGGGGCTACAGAAAATTTTATTGCATCAGAAACTACAAAGTACTTAGGAGTCCCATTTTAGAAGAAACAAAATCCCTATCAATTACAGTTAGTTGACAAACAGCTAGTAGGATCTAATGGAAACGTTTTATAGGAGACACGATTAGTACAAATGAATATAACCCAATATTCGGAGGTTATACAGCTTGACATTGTGCTATTGGGCTAATAACAAATCATTTTAGGAATGCTATGGTTGAAGGTATATAATCCTAGAATAGATTGATTATAAGGAATAATGACATTTGATTAGTACAAGAATAGTCATAACGATACATTCAAGGTGTTCGTGAAATGTAATATGTGCTAAGGAGAGTTGAATGCGAATAATACTAGTGATGTAGGATACTCAGTCCAGGGTCCTTTATTAAGAGTAAAGGCTAGTACACCTCCTTTACAAATACAGAAGTCAACGATATGATAAGAAATCGTAATTAAGGCAGAAAAGCCTATGATACCAGAACAATATAAGAAATATGAATATGTGTTCAAGGAATCAGAGATCCATAAGGCTTTGCTAGAATATAAGTCATAGGATCATAAAATAATATTGGAGGAAGACAAGATGTCTATACATACCCTAATTTATTCAATATCAGCCAATAAGCTAAAGACATTTAGGGAATATATCGATAATAATTTGGCTAAGGAATGAATCAGGGAATCCACATCCCAAATGGTAAGTCCAACTATATGGGTATCTAAGAAGAATGATACTAAGAGACTAGTTGTGGATTATAGAAAGCTCAATACGCTTACCAAAAAGGATTGATATCCATTTTCATTAGCTACAGAATTAAAAGATCGATTAGACGGAGCTACAATATTCACCAAGATAGACCTGTGCAACGGGTATCATTTAATCAGAATAAAGAAAGACAAGGAATGGAAAACTGTTTTCAAAACAAGATACGGGCTATACAAGTATCAAGTTATGCCGTTTGAGTTAACTAATATATTAGCTATTTTTATAAAACTCATAAACAATATGTTATTATTATACTTAGATACTTGTTGTATATACTACTTGGACGATATTCTAATATATTCAAATAATAAGAGCTAATATATTAAGGATATTAGCAGTATTCTCAAAAACTTAGCTAAGGCAGATTTGCTATACAAACTAAGCAAATGCGAATTCTATGTTAAGGAAACAGAATTCTTAGGGTTCACTATATTAAGCCAAGGGCTCAAGATAAGTAAAGATAAGGTTAAGGCAGTACTTGAATGGAAGTAGTCAAATACGATTAAGGAGTTACAGTCCTTTCTAGGATTTGTCAACTTTTATCAAAGGTTTATTAGAGGTTATTTAGGAATTATAACATTCTTAATCAATCTAATCAAGAAAGATCAAGGAAGTTTTGAGTGGACCATTGAAGCACAGAAATCATTCAATATACTCAAACAAGTAGTGATAAAGGAACCAATATTATTGATATTCGACCCGGAGAAACCAATCATATTGGAAATGGACTCCTCAGATTTTGCTATAGGCACAGTTCTGAGCCAGCTGGGCCAGAATGAGAAATACCAATCAATCGTATTCTACTCTTGAAAGCTATTATCAGCTGAATTGAATTATGAGATATACAATAAAGAATTACTAGTAATAGTAGATGTATTTAGAGAATGGCAAATGTATTTAGAAGAATCGAAGTATATAGTACAGATGTATACAGATCATAAGAACTTAATTTACTTTATTATAACGAAGCAATTAAATAAACGACAAATCAAATGATCGAAGACTATGGCCAATTACAATTTTAAGATTTCATATATTAAAGGATCAGAAAACGCTAGGGCCAATGCTTTCAGTCG
This sequence comes from Botrytis paeoniae, assembly GCA_004786145.1. Classification (NCBI taxonomy): domain Eukaryota; kingdom Fungi; phylum Ascomycota; class Leotiomycetes; order Helotiales; family Sclerotiniaceae; genus Botrytis; species Botrytis paeoniae. The sequence continues at coordinate 5,165 of PQXI01000571.1, read as the reverse complement.
AAAACCAGAATATCAAGAGAATAAGTCGTACGAATTATATACTATATTTAAGAAAGAAGGCGAATCACTGGTTTATAATACATTACAGCTCATAGCTATACATATATTGGAAGACAACCATTTCAGGATCAAAATCCAATCACATTATAATAAGGATACTATAGCTATATGTATATACAAGATAATAGAATTAGGATTCACAATAGAAAACGAGACTATATACTTTTATGGAAAAGTATACATTCCGAGTCAAATGACTAAGGAATTTGTAACGGAATAACATGGATTGCTGGCATACGAACATCAAGGAATTACAAGAATATTTACAAGAATATGAGAAATCAGTTACTTCCTACAAATGAGAACGATAATTGAAGAAGTTATTGGAAATTGTAACATCTGTATACGGAACAAGTCATCACGACATGCTCTATATAGTCAGCTCTAGACCCCAAACATACCTTCTCAATTATGGAAGTCCATCACATAGGACTTTGTAATCAAACTACTATTTTCAAAGAATCCTACTATAGGAATTGAGTATAATACAATACTCAATGTAGTAGACAGACTAACGAAATTTGTTTATATAATATCATTCAAGGAAACATGGGATGCTGAGCAATTAGCATATGTATTCCTAAGGGGCATAATAAGTATACACAGAGTACCAGATGAGATAATCTCGGATTGAGACAAGCTCTTTACCTCGAAATTCTGGATTACCTTATTAGCACTTATAAGTATTAAGAGAAAGCTATCGATATTTTTCTATCCACAAACAGATAATCAAACAGAGAGGATCAATCAGACAATAAAAGTATATCTTAGATGCTATGTAAATTATCGATAAGACAATTGAATAGAACTATTACCTATAGTACAATTCGCATATAATACATTGGAAACGGAAACCACAAAAATCACCCCAGTACAAGTTAATTTTGGGTTTAATCCACAAGCGTATAAAATCCCGATACTATAAGAAGTTAATACCGAATCAGCGATAGTATAAGTTGAACAGTTGAAAGATCTCCAAGAGTAATTGATTCTTGATCTAAGATTTATATCTTCCAGAATAGTAGTATACTATAATACGAAACGTAATATAGAACCTACACTTAAAGAGGGGGATAAAGTTTATTTGCTATAACGAAACATCGAAACCAAGAGATCAAGCAATAAACTCGACCATAGGAAACTAGAACCATTCAAGATTGATAAGGTAATAGGAACGGTTAATTATCGATTGAAATTATTAGATATAATGAATATCCACCTAGTATTCCACATATCCTTGCTTGAACCAGCACTACTAGGAGCGCCAAATGCGTTATTTACAGAAATTGAACTAATTAACCTAAATACCATATACAATGTCGAAACAATACTAGACTACAAATACATTAGAAACAAGGTTAAGTATTTGATCAAATGATTAGACTACTTATATTCAGAAAATATATGGGAATTCAAGGAAAACCTTAGCTGCCCTGAGAAGCTATGGGCATTCCATCTAAAGTACCCACACCTGCCAATAAAGCCTCAAGATCCGCTTCGAACAATTTAGATAAAGAAGAATCGAAGAAGTCGAAGGAAAAGGAACCAATAGGAGCAGACATAGTATCAACATTTGTCGTTTCTTCCTTAACACGCTTCTTTTCAATCTTTTTCTTTTCTAATCTTTCTTTCTCCTCCGCCTTCATTAGTTTATTAAGAGTTTATAAATTATAATGAAATATCTCAGATTTATGTTTCAATAGAAAATATTTCTGCTTTTGTAATCGCAGGATTTTAGCCATAGCCTTTTCCTCTTTTTGATTTAACCTCTTTTTTTGTTAGGACAAACTTTTCTAGTCATTTTCAGATAGACCTTGGACATTACATTTTTTACTATTATAAATATATTCACTATACCACAAAAAATCAGAAGGCAAAATAATACATTTCTGATCAATATGCTTGTATAATGAGCATAAGGGCATTTCGAAACCTTTCTGTTCAACAAAACAAGCAAAACGGATTTATTCTTTTCTTTTATTAGTATTCAAAGGAAACATAATGAAAAAGGAAAACACCACAATTATTAAAGTATACAAAAGGAAAAATATACTAATATAAACGCTTGGGACAAGCGTTAGACTAAAAAGGGGATAGTATTACAACAGATTAGTAACAGGCTGTAGAATCACCAACTTATAGGCTATAATGATATTATAGGCCTTAGTAATTCAGCTACAGTATACCGGGGGATACTAGGCACTCAAGGAAAGCCTCAGGCATGTATATAGTATTAGTTATAGGATACTCTAGAAACCTAGAATATAGTTCCCAGGACAGTAGATCCTAGGAAAGATAGAACACAGTAAGCAAGAAGGCTTTACTAGGATTAGTAAGGTCCCAGGGGATTAGCCCCAGGATAAAAGAATAAGCTAGGACATTAAGAGTCACGGGATTAGTGTCCCGTGATGGACAGCTTAGGAACGACAGTGTTTCAGGAGTAACCGGCTGTTCCAGCTGTCCAAGTAAGATGAAGATCTATATAAGGGAATGGGTTTTATTATAATGTAGAGCTTTATACTCAAGAATAATTATTAGTTTCATTATTATAGTTATAAGAATTGTAATCAGTTACAACCTTATTGAATTCCTATTTAAAGTCTAGTCTAAACCATCTCAAGAGAACTCTAGACACTTCCACGTGACCCTAGAGGCAGCTCCTGTAACAAAGTGTGCTTTTAAAGGAAAATATATTATTTAATCTTATTGATCCGCATACTCACATCTTGAAGGTTTAATAGTGATATAAAGTGATTGAACTTTTATTGTAATAAGTTCTTTATCAATCTATCTACTATCATTTCAGCTGTTAAAAGATATATGAAATAGAAGCTCCCTTTTGTATATTCCTGTTTTAGTTATATATTTTAGATATCAATATATCTTAGCTTTATAGTGATTCTTTTGTTCTCTCCTATCACTAATCGAATGGTTTGTTGATTATTACAAAATATAGTGATTAGTAGTTTGATAACAAGATTGATCTCTTTAAGGAATCTAAGTGTTGCTAGTGTTTCTTTGAATGTACACTCGATATCTAGCAATTCGGCTTCAGTATATTCTGTCTTAATACTTTTTATATTACTAGGCCACCAAATAGTGAAATGATATAGTCTTATAATGATCGGTGTGTTTCTTGATTATCTACAAATGATACATTTGAGAATAACAAAAGTTGTGGTATTTGATCTTTGCTATACTCAATAGCATAATATCTTATATTCCAAAGATACTAAATGTAATAATTAACTATTTTCATATAATCCAGAGATAAGTTAGTAAGAAAATGATTAAGCTGAGATACTATAAAGGCTATATCCGCTCTCACAATGATTGCTATATATAGTACCGATTCTACCTTTTCCTGATATATTCATACAAAGATAGTAGTTGCTTTACCATCGAATTTAACGAATTCCATAAAAGATAGAGGTGTACATGCATTGTCTTTATTGAGCTTAAATTTCTTTATAATCTTCTCAATATAGATAAGTCTACACCCCCACATTTCGGATACGTCAAAAATCACCCCGCTTTGAGTTATTATTATATTTAGAGCTTCAATAACTCTACAATTCTTTAATCAATTGATTCTAAATTTTGAAATTATTATATTCATATAATGAAAAATGACTACCTCGAAGATAATCTCCAGGAAGCGCTTAGAGCGATAGTAAATAAAGTTAGTATCAGGAAGACTAGCTTGGATTATAATGTACCACATAGTACACTTCACAATCATATATATAATAATATATCGTATCAAGAAAGTTTCCAAAACCAGAAAAAGATAGCTCCAATCCAAGAGGAACTATTGGTAAACTGGATATTAGTATAGGAATCTCTTAGTACTAATATAACACATTAGCAAATAAGAGATATAACGAATCATCTTCTCATTATACGAGGAAAGGATTTATTAGTTGGAAAAAGATAAATAAAAAGCTTTTTCAAATGGAATCCTTTTATTAGAATTAAAAGGTTATATTGTATCGATTCTATATAAATCTCTGATGCTATATCTGATATTATTAAAAAATGGTTCTAATATCTCTTAATTCCTGAAATCAAGACTATTAAGCTAGAAAACAGATGGAATATGGATGAAGTAGGGATTATAGAGGGTCAGGGATTTAATGGATTGGTAGTAGAGAGTACTAGTCAAAGATTTATTCAGAAAAAGCAATCTGATTTGAAAGTTTGGATATCTTTTATTGAATACATTTCAACTATTAGAAAAGCACTTAATCCATTCATTATATATAAAGGAAAATCAGTATAATAATAATGGTTTTCTATAGATCTTATTCTATATAAGAACTAGTAATTCACTACTATAGAAAATGAATGGACTATGAACAATATAGTTTTAGAATAACTAAAAAAGATATTTATCCCTCAAAGTACTCTCTCCAATCCTGAAGAATAGAGACTTCTTATTTTGAATGGATATGGAAGTTATAAAACTATAGAATTCATATTAGAATACTTTATTAATAAAATATATCTCTTATTTCTATCACTGTATACGTTACATGTACTACAATCATTCGATTTATTAGTGTTCTCGTTTTTGAAAAACGTATATCGAAAGAAATTCAATTAATTAGATCTATTATTAGATTCTATACCAATTGGAAAGCGAAACTTTCTTTCCTACTATCAGAAAGCTAGAATAAAAGGTTTAATATTTCAAAATATTACAGCTGAATGGAAAGCTAGCGATCTTTAGCCTAAGAATATAACTAAACCTCTTATAAGTTGACTTCTATTCAAAAATAGTAATAAGGAAGTTCTACTATTCAATTCTGAGGTTAATTATAATCCTCTAATTTAATTGAATATAGAATCATTTTTTGTTTTATAGGAAACTCCTCTTAAAGCATTTGATATCCAAAAATATAAAAATATAATAATTTGTTAAGATTATGACTCTCTACAGGGAATGGTGGGAAGCTTAGGGTTGACTTTGAGGGCCTTTTTTGAGGTTATTCACTCGTATATTTTCTATCTCTATATACCTTGAAGGGCTTCCAATTCTATGTAGTGAAAACTCTTCTCGTGGGGAGAGTTTCCACTAGACCCGAATAGGATTAGCTCTCCCT
>PQXI01000570.1:0-11490 GCA_004786145.1 Botrytis paeoniae | reverse complement strand
CTAATCCTATTCGGGTCTAGTGGAAACTCTCCCCACGGGAAGAGTTTTCACTACATGGAATTGGAAGCCCTTTAAGATATATAGAGATAGAGAATATACAAGTGAATAATCTCAAAAAGGCCCTCAAAGTCAACCCTAAGCTTTCTACTATTCCCTATAGAGAGTCATAATCTTAATAGATTATAAGCCTGGGTTTGTTCTAGAGTAGATTTGTTGGTCAAAAAGGTTAATAATATAAAGACAGAGGCCTATATATAACGGAAAGATAAAGGCCTATATAAAAACAAGGAGATAGAAATCTACATAGTACTAACAAAACAGTAGAGACCAAATAGAAAAGAATTATAGTAGAAACTTCTTATAACATATTAAATATATAGCGAAAGCTTAAAACAAATCTGTTTTCGCTAAACCGATAAAGAAATTCCTGTCGCAGACAACTTTGCTCAAACGGGGCAAAGTTATTCCAGCCTTCCAAAATAACAATGAATGATGCAGTCAAGCTGCCCAAAATCCCAACTCTCAATTGAAAGAACTTTCAATAATGGTTCAAAATAGTAAGGTTATATATTATATAGAAGGGTTAGGAATATATAATCAATCATGATATGAATATATATAAAGCGTACTATAGAGATATAAATCAGCTTGATAATATAATTCTATGAATGAAAAAGAGCCAGGCTAATACAAAGCTTTTTGTGATTCAATATATTAACGAAATTGATAACAAACTTATTAAAGATATCCCCGAATTCAATAGTAAATAAGTAAAGCTTATTCAAAAGTATTAGTAAATAATAATAAGAGAATTACGAAATAAGTTTACTTGACTTATAATATAAAAGCTTAAGGATAATACTATTATTGAAAAAGAATAAATAGAGATCCATATGATATAGAAAGAAATTATCAAAGCTGAACTTAAGCAAAAGAATCTTCTGATAAAAGATACAACTCTTAGCTTCTTTATTTAAGAACTTCCAGATTGCTTTAATATAACTATCAAAGCTATTAATACTCAAAATCTCGATTTTGAGGAGAAGTTTGATAAAATCCGAGTTGTAAATGAATTTATAGTATTAAAGAAAGCTGTTAATAAAATAGTGGATATAAATGGAGATATAAGTATGACTATGATTATTACTCAAGATAATAGATGGTATAATAATCGCTTTTGTCATTGAAGTCATAATCAGAACTAGTATTCTCGTAGCTCTAGTAGATTCAAAGATTGTTTTCTTTGTAACGAAGCTGATTATATTGCTTGAGAATGCTTATACAAAATAGTTATTTAAGTATGTATTAAGAATAATCTAATCAAGTAGTTATTTCGATCAATATCAAAGAATGATATATCCTTGAACTAGTGTAGTTGTGAGCATTCATCAGACCCGATTTCATTCAGATCTATAAGAGATCGAGGTTTTGTTGCCGCAGATGTTTCCAATGAAGATGAATTATATAACTATTCGGATGAGTTTGTATACATTTCATTCTATAGTTGCACTAGAGAATGGATTGCGGATACTGGCTGCTTATCGTATATAACTAATCAATTCTATCTTCTATTTAGTATGAAATAGCTTTCGAAATCTTGTAAGATAAAAGTTGGAGGGGGAGAACTGATTGCAAAGGAATATGAGATAATAGTTATCAAATGGAATAAAACAGAGTATAGATTGAAAGCTTTCTATATATCAGAATTAAACGTAAGTCTATTATCTATAAGATCCTTTTATGAGTACTTTAATATAAAAGGAGCATTTAATAATAGGAGAATGTATTTCTATAAAGAAGGAAAAATCATACTATCTGTAGACAATTTCTATGACATTTATGTAATCCCTAATAATCTTTCAAATGATAACTTAGAAATTGCCTTCCCAGTTATTAAAGAAAAAGTTCCCGTAGAAATTGAAGATATTGTATATAATGAAAGCAAGACAAATCAAATGAAAGTTCAGAGGAGAAATCGATTGAAATACTATTAGTTATAGTATCAAAGGTTTGAATATATAAGATACAAAGTTTTGAGCAAACTATATCTAATAATAATACTCGAAAAGGATATTAAGTTGCTAACAAACCTAGAATTATATAAAGTTTGTATAATTATTAAAATGAAAAAACATTATAGTAATATTTTATCAGAGTATAAAAAAAGATCATTAGTTTTTATTTCTCTTGATATTATAGGTTTATTTCTAGTATTCCTTTAAAAAAAACAATATTTCGTAGAAATCATTAATAACTGGATATAAAAGATCTGAATAATCTATTTGGAAAAGAAAAGTGATATTATATCTAAGCTTGAAAAATAGAGAGTTATAATAGAAAAGGAAAGTGATTTCCTAATAGAAGCCACAAGAACTGATAATATACCAGAAATCGAAAAGATATTATAGAAATGATAAGACAAATTAGAAGTATAGAGATAATCGACTTATATATACATATCAAATCAAAACAGAATTACAGAACAAGCAATTCAGATAATCCAAACGAATATGTACATAATATTGAAGGACTTTATAATATCTATAGAATTTTGGGATTATATAGTAGAATTAGATATATACACTCAAAACAGAATCTATATTGAACTCTGGGTTAACAATTTCGAAATCAAGTAAAGATATAATGAGATTCTAGGTAACTAATAATATAATATTAATATGTCAGTAAAGAAAAAGTGAATATCATCTTACAAAGCATAAACAGAAAATATATTATTAATCGATTATATCAAAGTATAGGGATTCAAATACTATTCTTATATTAATCCATCTTTATACCCAAACGAAACACAATGAAACAAGCTAACTGACCAAGCTCAAATCGGAGTGTTTATAGGATATAACAAGTATATAACAAAACAATTATGGATATATATATCAGATAGATATACAGTCATTAAGACTAATAATTACATATTCTTCGAAGGTTTATTAGAAGGAAAGATTGATTTAAGATTATAAAGCGCAATATCGAATAGGGATTTTGTAAAAGATCAAGGAACAGAGAATATACTATCAGATCGACGCCCTATTAGACAACCTAGAAAAGAAGCAACAGCTAAAGCAAGTACAGAAAGTGAGATTGAGATCAGCTATAAGATCCCTAGCAATAAGAGTATCAATACCCCTGAAGCTATATGCAAAGCTGATATCAATACTCAGATAGCAAAAGGGGAACAAAGTATTGAGATCCCTAACTATAAAGAAACTCAATCACTCTTATTATTATGAGTAGTCATTTCTCCTATAACGAAACCAGAAACTAAACAAAACAAAATGGATATTGATTCCCCGGTAGAATCAATAACACAGAAAAGAACTCAAGAATACAAGAACATAATAGATTTTCGAAAAACAAAAAGATTACATATACTCCTAGTTATTATCACTAAATTAAAGCCTGAAAAGAACTTCTCCAAGGAATACATAAGCGAATATACCTTTATCTCTAAGATAATTATTATAAGTGCTATAGCTAAAAATATTCTAATCCCAAAGATCTATAAAGAAGCAATTCACAATCCTGTTTATAGAGAACAATGGCAAAAGGCAATTGATCGAGAAATCAATAAATTAAAGAAAAACAATATATAGAAATAGACATTCGATAATGATATTATTAACCTAGTTAGTACGAAATGAGTGTTCACTATTAAGCTGAATCTCGATAACTCATTGGATCAATTTAAGGCTTGATTAGTCGCTAGAGGTTTCACACAAAAATATAGCATCGATTATTTCAATACATTTGCTTCTATAGTTCAATCAGTGATAATAAGATCATTTCTATCAATAATAGCATTGCAGGACCTAGAGGCATATTATTTCGATATCAAGAATACATTTACAGAAGCGAAACTGAAAGAGAAAATATTCCTCTCCGCGTCAAAAGGGGTTCGAGTGAAACCCGGCCATATTCTCGAGGTTTTATACAGCCTATATGGCCTGAAGCAGGCAGCCCGGGATTGGAACAAACTGATTAAAAAGTATATGTTACAATGGGGGTTTTCTTAGAGTCTTACTGATCCATGTTTATTCACCTACTCCGAACGGGGTATCGTGGTTTTACTCTATGTAGATGATCTTCCTATTACAGCACGAAACCTGTGACGGATTAAAAGGATTATGCCTGTCAGGGCAGGGAAAAAGGTTCTACCAGCAGAAGGTATAAAAGGACATTATACCTTCAATTCTTATATTCGATAACTTGATATTCTTTTATATAGATTATTAACTTCAATTCATTATTTATTATCAATTATCGATTATGCCTTGAATTTAATCGTTACATTATATCAAGTTCATATTATAATCCTGAAAAGGACAGAATATCTAGCTAAGATTCCATTAGCAATCCAAATCGAGAGTATACATAGGCACCTCTGACACAACCCCCTCCTAAAGACCTATTACTCATTTAAACTCATTAAAATAACTCCCATTACAAGAGCCATCACAGTAGGAAGTTTACGATTAGACAATCAGTAGCCCGACCCCTCAGAACAGCTCCAAGTAGTCATTTAAGGTTCTGAGAGCGAATCCTCGGAACAATTGTTAGATATCGAAGAAGCATTCTGATCTTTGGAAAGATATAGAATGGCTGAAGTTAATATGCCGCTTATACCAGCAAACCTCCCTGGTTTTGCATCCGGAAGAACTGTGAATCCAGTTATGGCTGATCACTCCGCACTGTCTATATTAGCAAACCCTTCTGGTTCTGTACCTGAAAGAATCACTATGATTACCCATCCCTCTACCCCAATTAAACTAGAACTCATTCAATAAAACACTAAATTTCAAAAGCGATTGGATTGCTTTTCAATTCTTCTAATAGAAAGATCAAACTCACCTTACCATTGACATTAATAAAGATCCCCTTTGTCCTCCCCCAAACTTTGTTAGGTTTTATCCACCACAGAAAACCATTGATCTTTGGCCTCCCTATACAGCTCCTATCGAGTAGGAAAACTTAGTAGTAAAATTAAAGATCTGGAGCCCTTAAATAATGATATCAAACCTACCTTCAAAGCATAAAGAATCTTTACTGAAAGGAAACTGCTTGATAACATGGATTACTATACAGATAAATAATCCAAAGTGTAGATTATATTTAATTGGACTACAGGTATAGCACAAAACCATTTAGTACCCCGAATAACTTGTATAGAGTTCCGAACCCCTAAAGCTGTAATAGATTTCTTAACTACTATCTTCCTAGTATCCAATTGCTTAGAATTAGTTACTAAAGACTTTAAAACTTTATATATAAGTATCTTAATCTTTCATTAATTCTATATCCAATTCTTGGAATTAGCTTTTAAAATAGAAATTCCTAAAAGCACCTACTGTAGGGAAATTGCTTACAAAATCTCTTCGAACCTTTATAATACTACTCTAGTCATTATAAATATCTACTCGAAACTTCAAAATTATACTAATCACCTGATTAATGTTGATGTTCGGCTAAGAACTATTAATACAAGATTTAAGATAGAAAACCGAATAAAACCTTCAAACTCTGACTTAAATAAGATCCCGAAATCAGCTACTTTCTTAGTAAGAGTAAATCCCATATTAACACTAAGGACTTCTACATTATACTTATTATTAGGAATAAGAATCAAGACTCCAGGAGCTTATTATAAATACGATATAGAAGAATGAATCAAAGATTATATGTGCCCCTCTGAAGGCCTATACAAAATAAGCCCCAATGAAAATTTTCTCTTGGACAAGGAATCTGATAAAACTGAACCCCAGGGTGACCCCGATTTTTATGAGTTGGGAAAGAATTAAACCTTAGGAAAATCTTTCTTTAAGGTTTTCAATATAATCTAAAACATATTAATCTTTGAAGTCTTTTTAATGGAGGAAATTTTATACTTCCATATCAAATCTCGTTTTACGGGCTTCATATGAAAGTGTTCATTTTGATAGATATTAGAGTAATAGCTTATTTGCTTATCAATGCTTCCTTTACGAAGTTATTCTCTAAATATATGGATATATTTATCAATACTCTTAAACATTCTATATTTATTAAAGGATATAATGGAAATAGAGATACTCTGATTATCTATTCTATATATTTGATATTACATATAAATAAAAGAATCTTTATTTAAGCATTATTTTTATTAATTAATATAATTCGAGATATTATATTCAGAAATCATTAATTAGTAGATCACAATATAGGAGTATAATCTTTGTATCAACAATTACTCTAACCAAAGAACTTTCCATCTACCCTATATTTCGCTCGGACTATTTTAATATCCCGAACTTCTCTCCAATCTTCGACCCCAGATTTGAATCTATAAAACAATATTCTTTAATATAATGCTTTATATCCTAAACTCTTAGAAGTATCGCCCCCATCTCCTTTATTCTATAATAAATATAAATAGGATATTAAGAGACATATATATAAGCTTTATGCTTAAGTTCAGGAGATTTCTTCAAAAGTATTCTTTAAAATCCTGCCAGCAGAATCTAAATCATCTACTAATAGAACCTTTGCTGAACAAAAATCCCAATTCCTTGAAAGAAATACTTTATAAAGAGATTGCTAGGTTATTGCTGAAGGCCCTTTTATAAATATTATTACAATTACTACTAAAGCCTTTCGATTCTATATTTATTAGTACAATAATATAGCTTTTACAATTAGTATCTACGAGCTTAACTTCATTATTGATTCAAGGCTTCAAGATGCTAGCGATATGGAATTGAGACAATTGATAAAAAGAATGCTTACGGATTATCACAAATTCCTAGAAGTATTCTCAAAACATAAATCGAATAAATTGCCTGCCCACTCTTCCTATGACTATTATATCAAGATCCCCATGAATGCTCAATTGAAGACATCCCCAATATATAATATATCTACTGAGAAGCTATTGGTAGTAAAAGAATACCTGATTGATAATCTTAAAAAGGGATTTATTAAAGCTAGTAACTCTCCCTTTGCAGCTCCTGTTTTATTTGTTAAAAAAGCCAATAAAGGATTATACTTTTGTATAAACTTCTGTTGATTCAATATAATCACTAAAAAAGACGAGTACCCTCTACCTCTTATCGATGAAACACTTATACAAATCTCCAAAGCAAGAATCTTTACAAAACTCGATATTAGACAGGCTTTCTATAGGATCCGTATGTATCCCGATTCTGAAAATTTAATCACTTTTCGCACTCGCTATGGAATCTACAAATATAAGGTTCTACCTTTTGGTTTAATCAATGGACCTACAACATACCAGAGGTACATGAACAACATCCTCTTTAACCTCCTCGATATCACTTATATAGCATATCTGAACAATATATTGATTTATTCCGAAAACAAAAATGATTACAAACTTCACATCTTAGAAGTTCTATTCCACTTGAAAAAGATAGAATTGCAAGTAAATATTGACAAATGTAAGTTCAGTATAAAACATACAAAATATCTCGGTTTTATATTTACCATAGAGGGTATAAAAGTCAACCCCAATAAGATATCCGTTATCAAGGATTGAAAGCCCCCAATAAATATTCGGAGTATACAATCTTTTCTGGGATTCTGTAATTTCTATAAAAGATTCATAAAAAACTATAATTGAATAGCTAGACTTTTAATATTATTTATATGGAAAGATGTCTTTTACTTGTTCGATACTGGTTATATGATTAGCTTTGAGAAACTAAAAAATATACTTATAAATATACCAGTCTTAGTCCATTATCAAATCTATCTTCCTTTAATAATCAAGACCAATGTTTCAAATGGAGTTATTGAAAGTATTCTTTCTCAGCTGTAAGATGATGAATAATGGCATTCAATTGTATTTTTCACAAAGACAATGCTTTCTACTGAAATGAATTATACTATTTTTGATAAAGAAATGCTAGTAATCATTAAGACATTCAAACATTGGAGATCCGAGCTTACAGGAGCTCCATACTGTATCAAAGTTTTTATAGATTATAAATCCTTGGAATATTTTATAACAAAAAAGATCCTCAATTAGTATCAAGCTGATTAGGCCAAAATCCTTTCTAACTTCTGATTCGAAATTGCTTATCATTTTGAAGTTAGTAATACCTATGTAAATGCACTTAGCCATTGTGATTAAGAAATCACTATATAGGAAGAGATTAAATCAAAATATCGAACTCAAATTCTGCTTTCTAACTTTGTATTAGATTCTTAAATCGCAGATGACCTTAGTATAGAAAGGGAGAAGATTGTATTATTACTTTCTATCGATCAGAAGGAATTAGACCTTATTAATCAATTGCTTCTTGCCAACCGAAAGTATTCTACACTATAAGATCAATACGACTTAATAACCAATCTTAAGAAGAGATACTCGCTATATAATAGTTTGTTATTATATAAGAACCGACTAGTAGTACCAGACATAGACAACTTGAGAATGGTATTAATCAATGAAATATATATTCAGATTTCTTCTATACATTTAGAAAGGAACAAAATAGAGCTATTAATAAGAGTAAGATATTACTAGAAAGGAATTCCTATATTCATTAAGCAATATATCGAAAACTGTACGAAATATTATAATTATTAGATCCCAAGAGATAGGACCCCAGGATTCCTTTATCTACTATCTATACCTTCCAGACTATAGGCTAATGTCTCTATAGACTTCAAATCTTTCCCCCTAGATAAGCAAGGTTTCGACCATGTTTTCATAGTAATCGACAGGCTCTTCAAACAGTCAATTTGTATTTTATGCCTTAAGACTATTATTACGAAAGAAATGGCAATAATATATATACATAATATCTACCACTGGAAGAGTACTCTAATAACTATTATCTTAGATCGAGGTCCTCAATTCATATCGAACTTTTAGAACGAGTTTTTTTGTATTTTAGGAGTAAAACTTAAGCTTTCAATAATTTATTACTCGTAAACAGATGGACAAACTGAGATTATGAATCAATATCTTGATCAAAGACTGTATCCATATATTAACTACTTTCAGAATGATTGATTAGATCTACTACTAATTATGGACTATGCCCAATTAACTCTTCTATACGAAAGTTTGGGTATGTCCCTCTTCGAGCTTCAGAATAATTATCTACCCTCAACTTCTTTCGATTGGACCAGATCAGTATCAAGTATAATCACAGAAAAGCTGGTGTACGCTGATGTTCAGAGATTTGCTAAATGTATATATTAAGTCTGGGAGGTGGCCAAAGCTATTATTAAAAAGGCGTAGGACAAGAAAACCAGAGATGTAGATAGTTATTATTAGACAGTCAATTTTGATGTAAAAGATTATGTATATATTATTACTAAGAACTTTCTTATTGATTGATTTAGTAAGAAACTCGACCTTCAGATAACCGGTTTTTATCAAATCCTGGAAAAGGTGGGTCATTCTTATAAAGTCGATTTTTCTATAAGTATAAAAGTTTATAAAGTCTTCTCCCCCAACAAACTTTGAAAAGCCTTTACTAATTTAATCCCTAAATAAAAACAAGATTCTCTATTCTCTATTTCTATTGTAGGCAATACAGAATATGAAATGCAAGAAATTCTGGACTTCAAGCTTTCTTATAGTAAACTGTAATATAAGATAAAATAAGTGGAATATGATGATAATTCTAATTGATATTATTATTCTAATATTATATATTCACTTTATAAAGTTCGAGATTTCTATATTTAATATTCTACTATAAAAAGACTACTAAAAGATCTGTCAGCTTGGATCCAAGCCTGGGAAGAAGGAGTAGACAATTATAATCATCTGGTAGATAATAAAACTATGAACCTAGTAATACGAAAAGACTTCCTCGCTCTTTTTATTATATAAAAAACAAAAAACCCTATAAAAAATTGATTTATCTGCGATTATTATTATTTATAAAAGTTCTATTTTTACTATGGGTATCTTGTTGTGTTTGTTTGTGCTTATTTTCGTACTTTGTTTTTTTTCTTTTGCTTTCTGCATTTATTATATATGTTTCCCTGTATAACTTAATTCTCTTCCTTTAAACTTTATATTGTTGTTAAACTTATTATATTATTCTTGTAAACTTGCTTTATATTTCCTTAAAAATACAAAATGAATTCAATCATTAGCTTCTTTAGCCTATCCCACCGAACGGCATTATCGCTAAGAATCCCTGACTACAATTACTCCTTAGCCCTAGCAAACGAATCAGATATCAGTAGAATCTTCTCCCCTACCGCCACCGATAATAAACTTGTAGAAGCTGCTATAGATGAAATTATATTGTATAAATAACTTAGACTATCTATAAACACCACTGCTTCAAAACTAAATACAGAAGAGGTATTAGTCTTAATAATCTTCCAATCTAAAGGACTAATCTCTCTGATCGGAATTATCAACCAAATCAAACAAATTTCGGGCTGGCAGATGCAATTTAATGCAATCGAATTAGTAAAAAAGCAGATTATCAAGAATCTGCTTAACACTGAAAACAAAGCATTCAAGCTATCCCAATTTGAAAAAGAAGAAAGATTCTAGAAGGCTAGCAACTACATCGAAGCCAAAGTCCAGGCCAAACACCCTGAATACAAAAACTTCCTGAAATGCAGTATAAAATTACAAAAGAAATTTTAATAACGAAACAACAAAATATATAGTTGGAAAGAATCTTGAGCTATTATATTCCGGGAATACTTCGAAACAATAAAAGAATAGCAATATAATATCTCGCTTACTATCCCTTTGATCTATACCCTTCATTTAGTCAAGTCTTAGATTGATGGCTGCCAAGCTATCAATACAACAATCCTCGATCACCTCGAAAGAGTTTTGACAAAAAGCAGAGAATAGGGAATTAGGAACCCTGGAAACCGGTGCTTCAGCCTTTGTAATAATGATATCAAGATAATTATGATCTTATTAAAGAAAAAGGCTTCAATGAAATTGCCCTTTATAACTTCAACCTTCTTTAAAGAAAATGGATTAATCATATTGCCTTACAATATCCTGGATTTATTTAAGGACAAATTCTCTACAATCTCTTTTCTATTCCTAGAAAAAGCTAGAAAACCAAAAGAAAAAAGAACTCTGCGCATCTATAACAACAAAGGTAGTATGGCTACTAGGCATACACCAAGAAAGACAATTAAGACAAGAAAGGTTTACACTATCAAGATCCCGGATTCGGAATCAGATTGTAACATTTCGCCCTCGCCCTCGACTTTAAGAAAAAGAATTGCATTCGATACAGAAATTAAGGTTAAAAACAAGAAAGGCGTAAAGAAATAGAGATAAGAATAATGAGGGCATTGCTGATTCCGGAAGGGGGAGTGATATAACGGATTAAAAGGATTATGCCTGTCAGGGCAGGGAAAAAGGTTCTACCAGCAGAAGGTATAAAAGGACATTATACCTTCAATTCTTGTATTCGATAACTTGATATTCTTTTGTATAGATTGTTAACTTCAATTCATTATTTATTA
>PQXI01000569.1:0-11667 GCA_004786145.1 Botrytis paeoniae | reverse complement strand
AGGAATATAAGGGATGATTTTCCTTTCAAAACCTATTATATAAACTACATATAATAGTGGGTATTAGGCCCTAATATTTGTTTTCACTTCCCCCAATATAATATCACAATCTTCTACTTCAAAAGTTATCTACTAGGCCCTTCTGGCCCAGCCGTCCTATATAGTCATGGACTGAAAAGGGACGTTAATTAAATCAATCAATCAATCAATCAATTAATCAATCAATTACTGATTATTTATTTGATTATCGCTATCTTTAATTATTCTTTAATCTAACTGTTCCTACAGTACTGTTTTTGTAGGTTCCGATATCAAGGCCTTAGGTTTATCTTATAATCTATATTGCGGTGCGGGTACCTTTGTAATACTATCCCCTTCCTAGACTAGCACTTATCCTAAGTATCTATATAGTGGAGTTTCTCTATATCAATATCTCAATAATTAACTAATTGCTTTTTTCTTTTAATATACTAATTGAGCATACCAAAAAACGAACAGAACAAATATCCCTTAATCAGCGGATTAAGAGATTAGGAATCGAAATGGTTATATGTTCTCGTTGCAAAAAATCTAATAAATGTTGTATTAGAATGAAAATTGATTCAAATGTTGGTCGTTATACTGAGTGCTATAGGCAAAGCAAAACCTGTAATATAAAAAAGCGAAATCAAATGCCTTCCATATCTAACTAGAAATCTATCAATTGTCAGTGTTAGTGCCTTCACAATGAAAAGGAAAAGGCTATAACTAAAATTCTTTGTTTACATAAATAATAACGATTCCTAGATAAGTGAAAAAAAGAAAATGATAACTATTAGTCTTAGTTCTATGGATAAGCTCGATGCTCTGGAAGAAAAGGAAAAGCTGGAAAAGGAGTATATAAATAAGGAAACCGCAAATACCATTGTGTCTATTTCTAGTGGTTCCCCCTCCTTCAACTTCTTCGATTCTTTGTTGCCTTTATTATCTAATATCGAGCTTAAGGCTTTAATAACAAATGTGAGTACTTCAGATGGAATACTTATAGTTTCTCAGAGCAGTTAAGATCTTTCTTAAATTCCTATATATTTTCCGAATGTAGATAGTCTAACCATTTGATTAAATACTTAATCTTGCTTTTAATATATTTGCAATCTACTATTGTTTCAACATCGTATATGGTATTAGGGTTGACTGATTCGATTTCTGTGAATGGTATATTTAGTGCTCCTAGTGATACTGGTTCGAGTAAGGATATATGGAACACTGAGTGAATATTTATTATATCTGATAATTTTAATCGATAATTAACTATTCCTATTACTTTATCAATCTTAAATAATCCTAATTTTCTATAATCGAGTTTATTACTTAGTCTTTTGGTTTCAATATTTTGTCATAGCAAATAAACTTTATCCCCCTCTTTAAGTATAGATTCTATATTACGTTTTGTATTATAGTATACTACTATTCTGAATGACATAAATCTTAGATCAAGAGTAAGCTACTCTTGTAAATCTTTCAATTGTTTGACTTGTATTATTGCTGATTCGGTATTAACTTCTTATAATATCGATATTTGATATACTCTGAGATTAAACCCAAAATTAGCGCATACTAGTATTATCTTTGTGGTTTCTGTTTCCGATGTGTTATATACAAATTGTACCATAGGTAATAGCTCTATCCAATTATCTTATCGATAGTTTATATAGCATCTAAGATATACTTCCATTGTTTGATTGGTCCTTTCTGTTTGATTATCTATTTGTAGATAAAAGGCTATTGATAGCTTTCTCTTAATATCTATAAATGCTAATAATATAATCCAGAATTTTGAGGTAAAGAGCTTGTCTCTATCTGAGATTATCTTATCTGGTACTTTATATATACTTACTATAATCCTAAGAAATATATATACTAATTGTTCAATATCCTATATTTCTTTGAATAATATTATATATACAAACTTTGTTAGTCTATTTACTATATTAAGTATTGTGTTGTACTCAATGCCTATAATAGAATCTTTTGAGAATAGTAGTTTAACTACAAAGTTCTATATAATGAACTTCTATAACTAAAAAGGTATATTTGGGGTCTGAAGCTGATCATATGGAGTATATCGTGATAACTTGTTTTATATGCAAATGTTACAATTTCCAATAACTTCTTTAACTATTATTCTTATTTGTAGGAAGTAATTGATTTCCTGTATTCTTGCAAATGTTCTTGTAATTCCTTGATATTCGTATACCAACAATTTATATTGTTTTGTTACAAATTCCTTAGTCATTTGACTTGGAATGTATACTTTTCCATAAAAGTATATAACATCGTTTTCTATAGCGAATTCGGGTTCTATTGCCTTGTGTATGTGTATAGCTGTAGTATTCTTGTTGTAATATGATTGGATTTGATTCCTGAGATGGTTGTTTTCCAATATGTGAGTAGCTGTAAGCTGTAGTGTATTGTAAATTAGTGATTCGCCTTCCTTCTTGAATATAGTGTATGATTCGTATGACTTATTCTCTTGATATTCTGGTTTTCGGCTGAGAGTATTGGCTCTAGTGTTTTCTGATCCTTTAATATATAAAATCTTAAAATTGTAATTGGTTATGGTCTCTGATCATCTGATCTATTATCTGTTTAACTACTTTGTTGTAATGAAGTAAATCAAGTTCTTATGATTTGTATATATCTGTACTATGTATTTTGATTCTTTCAAATAAACTCATTATTCTCTAAATGCATTGATTATTGCTAATAGTTTCTTATTATAAATTTCGTAATTCAATTCGGCTAATGATAGTTTTCGAGAGTAAAATGTGATTGGTTGTTATTTCTCATTTTGATCTGGTTAACTCAAAACTACCTTTATAGCAAAATCTGAGGAGTCTATTTTCATTATAATTTGCTTTTCAGGATCGAATATTAATAGTATTAGCTTCATCGCTATTACTTGTTTGAGTGTTTTGAATAACTATTGTGCTTTGATTGTCTATTCGAAGCTCCCTTAATCCTTTTTGATTAAATTGGTTAAAGATATTGTAATTCCTAAATAACCTTTAATAAACCTTCAATAAAAGTTGACAAATTCTAGGAAAAACTATATTTCCTTAATCGTATTTGATTGCTTCTATTCAAGTATTATCTTAATCTTATCCTTACTTATCTTAAACCCTTAGCTTGATATAATGAATCCGAGAAATTCTGTTTCTGTAATATAGAATTCATATTTGCTTGACTTACATACAAATCTATTTTAGCTAAACTTTCAAGAATATTATTGATATCTTTGATATATTGGACTTTGTTGTTTGAATATATTAGGATATTATTCAAATAGTATATATAATAAGTGTCCAAATATTACAACAGTATATTATTTATAAATCTTATAAAAATAGTTAATGCATTAGTTAGCTCAAATGGTATAACTTGGTATTCGTATAATCTATATCTAGTTTTGAAAGTTGTTTTCTATTCCTCGCTTTCCTTCATTCTAATCAAATGATATTCGTTTTGTAGGTCCATTTTGGTGAATATAGTTGCTCCGTTTAATCGATTTTTTAATTCTATAATTAATGGAAATGGATATCGATCCTTTTTAGTGAGCGTATTGAGCTTTTTATAATTTATAATTAGTCTTTTAATATTATCCTTTTTAAATATTCATATAATTGAACTTATCATTTGGGATATAAATTCCCTAATCCATCCCTTAGCCAAATTATTATCAATATATTCTCTAAATGTTTTCAGTTCATCAACTAATATTGAATAAATTAGGGTATATATAGGCATCTTACCTTCCTTCAATATTATTTTATAATCCTATAACTTATATTCTAATAAAGCTTTATGAATTCCTAGTTTCTTGAAAACATGTTTATATTTCTTATACGATTCTAGTATTATAGGCTCTTCTACCTTAATTACAATTTCTTGCTGTATCATTGACTTCTTTATTTATAGAGGAGGTGTACTAGCCTTTGCTTTTAATGAAGGACTCTGGACTGAGTGTTTTATATCACTAATATTATTCGTGTTCAATTCTCCTTAGTGTATATTATATTTCGCGGATGCTTTGAATATATCATTATAATCATTCTTGTAATGATCAAATATCACTATTCCTTGTGATTAATTTATTCTGGGATTATATATCTTCAATCATAGCATTTCTAAAATGATCTATTATTGGCCCAGTAGTATAATGTTAAACTGTATAACCTCTGAATATTGGGTTATGCTCATTTGTACTAATCATGTCTTCTATGAAACGTTTCTATCAGATCTTGTTAGTTATCTGTTAACTAATTGCAATTGGTAGGGTTATTGTTTCTTTTAGAATGGAATTTCTAAATATTTCGTAGTTTCTAATATAATAAAATTTCCTGTAGCCTCTAAATCTATTATAGCTAATTATATTTGTTCATTTATTTTGATTCTATAGTATATTTGTTCTATTTGTTCTATAGTATTCAGTTATAATGTGATTTACTTATTCTTATTATTCTGAATGCTTTTATCAACAAATATCATTTGTTGTAATTCTTCTTTTTCTAAATAAACAATGCTTATTTCAAATCTAGCTTTATTATTGAATAAATCTTTTTATAAGATATATCAGTAGATTCCTTGGGTGATTTTCATTACTATATTTACAACTAATAATAATAATATAATCTAAGTTTGAATATTATATTCTTTTCTAACTTTTCTATAAAGAAATAGAGTCTGGTTCTCCTTCTTTTCAGATATATAATAATAGAATACTTTCTATAGCTCTCTTTTTTCTGGTTATTGGAGGTACTCTCTACTGATTTTTTTTATAAATAATGTATTTGTAATAATCCCGAACTATAGAATTCGGTACTAATCGATATATCGAATTTTGTAAGATTCATTTTCCTTAATGTTTATTATACTAAGATTCTTGTTGATAGTTCCTTTATTTATATCTCCAAATTTCCAGATATAACGGTTTTATTAGTCAATTTCTTGAATGGATTATGATTCTCCTAACTATGGATCTTTGTTTACCTATAAAAGGCCCTCGACTTCTTCTTTTTCCTCTAGCTCTTCCTTATAAGCTAGTAGTGGTGTAGTTAACTCTGTTTGGCTAATAGTACACAATTGTAGTATAAAGGTTGCATTAAGTTGGCTCTTGCTGAACTTGTTCTTGAAGTTGCTCTTCTTACCCTCTGTTTTCTTGCTTCGGTAATCCGCTACATGATGTCCTACTTTTCCATATTCAAAGTATAAGTTATTTTTTTATCTATATTTCTTTTCTGGATTGTTGTTTTGGGGTGCTTGATGTGTAGTATCTAACTCTATAGATTCTCTGTACCCTTATGGATTATACCTGAGTCTATCTTCATTTTTATAATAACGCTCTTGCTTCTGGTTGATCTAAGGTTTATAAGATCGCTGGCTTTATTTGTATCTATACAAGCGATCGTCAGCATTAATGAAGCTTTTGATTAACCCGTTCAAGTTATTATTCTCTTCTTCCCTGTTGAGTTCCAATCATACTTCTGGTTTGAGTTCTTTATAATAGTAACTTATAATAACAATATTATCTCACTTAATTATTCCTATATATCTTCAGAACTCCGTAGCATACTTCTATACTAATCCTATCAATTTGAGATTGAAGATCTTTTCTTCCACTACCTCTAACTCATTAGAGTTTCTAAAGATTCTATGAATCTCTTTCTTAAATCCTTCGAAATTGTTGAAAATAGTTTTGGTAGGTTGTATACACTTTCGATTGTTATACTCGAAATAATCCTACAAATATAGCTGAATCTATTTGTCTACTTTGTCTCTGAGGTATAATATAGCTTATATACTCTTAAATTCCTTTTCAGTGAATTTATTCTAATTAAATCTAAAATAGATTTCAAGTTATAAAAGGAAGGTATCGAGTTCCTATTAACTTATTGTTACGATGATATCCAACATACCGCGTTACATTACATACAACAAATTTCGAAGGAAACTTTTTCTTCGAAATACAATCCTTTCGCGATCGATCTAGATTATAGTTATTAAATCAAATTGATTACAATTCCCCTCAAGTGATTCTGATTAGTAGTTATTGTGATACTGTCGTTGGCCTTTCAAACACAAAACGGACACAAAAATTCACATAAAATTTTTACCCGAAACTATTAAATAAGAATAAGATCCTTAATATGAATAATATTAATAATTCATTAATATCCTAGAATACAGCTATAATAAAGATTTCAGAGGAAGCCTTCATTATATCAAACATTTATTCTACTATTGTTCTAAATACCCTAATACCTTCAAACCTTCCTTCTCTCTTCGAAAACCCTCAATTCGGAATCTCTAGCCCTATTCTATCATTCAATCAGCCAGTCAAATCTATAAGAATTGAAGACTTTAATTTATTTAGTGATTCTTTTATTATTCAAGATATAACCAATACTATCTATATATTCAATCAGAATAAGAAATGTAGTTCCATAATACCTTTTAGCAATCAGAATAAACAATCTAGAATCCAAAATAAACTAATTACATCAAAGGAAGCAATTCTAAAAGCAAGAGATCTTATATTACTAGCATCTACTCTTACTCAATCATATAACAAACAATTCAAGCTTCTAGATCTCCTCGAAATATTTAGAGAATATACTGAAAAAGGAAAGCTTATTATAGTCTCCAATATTATTGTATTTCAAATCACTCATCTCGAATTAGCTATACGGAAAATCGAATCGCAAACTAAAACATTAGTTAAAAACCCAATCCTAAGTACTACAATATCAACTAAATCAACTTTTACAATTATAGCAAAAGAAGGAGAGTGGAATCTAGTCAGTAAAGGAAAAGCTATTAAGCCTATTCCAATAGACAAAAAGATTGAAATCACTCAAAAACGCTTAATCTTGATTAAACCAGAGATCCCAAATCCTACTTCCTTTTCCCCCCTAATTATTCGAAACAAAATAAACGAAGCCTTTCAAAAGATTAAAATTAAAGGGCTAGTTATTACAGCAGCTACTCTATTCTTTAATAATAACATCATTATTACAACAAACGACCCCTTTATATCACAATTCCTATTAGAAAAGAAAGCTATTTAAAATAATATTATAAAATTCGAAAGAATTCAAAAAGATTAAGAATAGTACAAGATTATTATTTACAAAATCCCTATAAGAGAATTCTCAAAAGCAAAAAGAATAAATCTTATCCTAAACAAAATCAAGATCTTTAATCCAGACTTTAAGCCAATAGAAACCTTTTTTTAGCTTACTCCTACTTTGAAAAAAGCTTATCAATAAGATAAAGCTATAGTTATTGCTTTTGCTATAAAATCAGAAGCTGAATTAGCTATCCGAAAGTAATTATATATTACTGGAAATAATATAAAAATAGAAAAGTTCTACAAATCAAAATCAATAACACAATACCAAAAGTATTAAGGCTTTAGACATTAGGATACCTATTATAAAAGGAATTCTTTTTGTAGTCTATATGAAAATAAACATATTATATTAATATACCTATGTATAATATATAATATCAGAGGAAAGCCTTATTAGTATTTAATAGTGAAATACTCGAATTGTTAAGGGAATCATACAGCAAATTCAAAGATATATGAAATCTATCAAACTATTCAATAAAAATCGAATAATACTTATTAATGAGTTATACAAATATCAGAATCCTTCAAATAAATCTTAATCGAAATTTACAAGTTATAGAAAACATTTTATAACTTATAATAAAACTCAATATTGATTTTATTCTAATTCAAAAATCTTAGATCATTAAAAACAAATCTGATTATTCAAATTCAAGATTTATTATACACTTTAATTATACACAAATACTTCTAAAATTCAATTTCAAATATCAATTACAAATATTATTATATACCTCAAAAACTCTTCAATCTATAATCAATCTCTCTTCTGATTTTCTAATAGATTTTAATATTTAAATCTTTAATATTCAAAATAGAAATAAAATCTTTTAAATTATTAATATATATAATAAAGCTAATCAAGTTAAAAAGAAAGGTTTTATAATAAAAAGAACTTTATATAATAAATCTATTTTATAAAAAACTATTCTTCTAGGTGATTTCAATATATATTATTTATAATAAGATTCTTTTTCAAAGAAAAACAGAAATATAAATCAATTAACTGAATGATTTGAAGATTAGAATTTTATACTTATAAACAAATCTAGAATTAGTATTTTTTATTGAATTAATTTTTTCAATTCTAATATTATTGATCTCATATTAGTTTTAAAAGAAATCTCTTTCTAAATTCAAAACTGGTAAACACTCTTAAATATAGAATCTAATTATATAGGGATATTATTTGAATTAAAGGGAAAAAAAGAATTAAATCTATTTAATATAATATTAATAGCTAGATATAATATTAAACTAGCTAATTAGAATAAATTCAAATCGATATTGAAATCAGAATCCTTATACTCCCTTCTTCTTTCTACTCAAATATCAATAATTTTATTTGAAGAGGATTTATTAAATAATTTGAAAAAAAGAAATGATTATTCTAATCTAAATCAAATAGCAAACGAACTTATAAGAATTATTCAAAAAGCTATTGAAAAATCTATATCTAAAGCTTTTTCAATTAGAAAAACAAAACCATAATAAACCTCTGAATTAAGAAATCTTTGAAAAAAGCTAGAAAAAATAAAACAATTAATTAAATTAGATTTAGAGAATTCTAATCTCAAAGAAGAATATCAAATTGTAAGAAACAAATATTTTCAAACTATTAAAACAGCAAAAAAGAATTATTAGAATAATTTCCTTGAAAAAGAAAATATATAAACAATTTTCAAAGTAATGATCTATATAAAGAATTATTAAGATTAAAGAATACTAAATATTTCAATTGAAAGCTTTTTTAAAGGAAAATGTATTATTTTTAAATCGACTCTATTTCTATCTTCTTTTATTACTTCAAAGCTATAATAGGAAGGATATAAGTAATCTAAGAAATAAAAATAGTTTAGTTTTTTATAAATTGAGTTAAGGAATATTTGCTCAATTAAAATCCAAAAAAAAACCCTTAGTTCAAATAGAATTATTTAAGAGATTATTATAAAAGTATATAAAGTAATTCTATAAATCTTTTTTAATCTATTTAATAATTTAATCAATCTTGGATACCATTTATTATGCTGAAAATAAGCTATTGAAGTAATATTAAAGAAAACTATAAAACCTGATTATTCAATTTCAAAAGCATATAGAGTTATTATATTCCTAAATTGTTTTGAAAAGATTAGTAAAAAAATACTAACTTAAAGATTAGGTTATTTAGTAGAAACTATTAATCTATTATATAAGAGTTAAATTAAAGGTTAATAAAAGAAATCAGTAATTGATATAGCCCTTCTTTTAACTACTAAAATCGAAAGAAATAAGTAAATCTACAAAAAGACCTCAATTCTATTTATAGATATAAAGAGAGCCTTCGATCATATTTCAAAAAATCGATTATTGGATATCTATAAGAAACTAAGATTATTAATAAATCTGATTATTTAGATAGCTTCTTTTTTTTAATAAAAACAGCTCAAATTGTCTTTCAATAATTAAATCGAATCTTTTAAACCTATTTCGATTAGAATACTATAGAGCAGTCTAATCTCTCTAATTCTCTTTCTAATATATACTAGAGATTTATTCCCTTCAAAATCAATCAAATTCCTTTCCTATATTGACGATATTGCTCTAATTACTAATTCATCTTTTTAAAAAAAGAATATTAGATTTCTTGAGAAAGTTATAAAGCAAATCTATAAACTTAGCTCGAAAAATGCTATTCAATTTGATCTAGTTAAAACGGAATTAATATACTTCTTAGTATTCAAGCTAACCAGGAACTTTCTAATCATATTACTCAATTCGAATATTATTAAACCCCAATCTTTAATTAGATGATTAAAAATATGATTCGATTCAAATCTCAAATTTAATTAATATACCAATATTCGAATCACACAAGCAAAAGAAGTCTTTTATCGAATAACTAGGCTAGCAAATATTGAAAAAGGCTTGAGTCCTAAAGCTTTTTAATAGTTATATATAGTTTATATAATTAGTATAACAAATTATAAATTAATAATTTGATGGAAAAAGTAAGCCTACTTTAAGAATAAAATATAAGCATTTTAAAACCTAGCTCTTCAAAAGATATTAGGAGTATTCAAAATTACTTCAATCCTTTCAATAGAAATCGAAATAAAACTAAAGCTAGCAAATATCCAATTAAACTTAAATATCAAGCAATACGCTTTTCGATTAACAAAACTCTTATTTAATTATTCAATCAATATCAAAAAAGCTATTCTAATATATTAATATAACAATCGGGAAATAATCAATACTCCTTAAAGAAAGCTATATAAATTAATCCAATTTAATAGAATCAGAGAATCAATTAATAAAGAATTCGATTCACTTTCTCTCGAAAAGATTATTCACTTCCACTTTCCTTCATAGAAAAAGGAAATCCCTTTCAAAATCAATATTAATAATGCTTTAAAAGAAAATGTAGCAATACTCTATAATATTATTTTTAAATATAGAGACTAAGATACTACTTATATTTACATAGATATCTCTTTTATCGAAAAAGGAATAGGTATTAGTATAGAAATAGTATTAATATAATTGAATAATTAGATTTCATATCAAGAATAAGTCAATATTGAAAGCAATTAATTAGTTTATAATGGAAAACTATATGGAGTCACTCGAGCTATTGAATATGTTAGTATAATTGCTAGTAGTGGAAAGAAATTCAAGGTTTATTTAGATAATTAAGTAGGCCTATTGCAATTAAAAACACTCTCAAATTAACTAGAGTAAGCATATCAAATTCGAGTAATTAAGGCAGCCAAAGTGATTATAGTTAAAGGAGCTGAAATATCCTTGAATTGGATACCTGGATATACTTCAATAAAGGGAAACGAGCTAGTAGATAAGTTAGCAAAGGAAGCAATTATAATATGATTCACCTCAAATGAAACTAGTTTCGGATTATTAGGAATGATAATTAAAGAATCCTCTTTCGATTAATAGAGTTCGATTTTCAATCAATATAAATTTAGATCAAATCAATCAGTATTAATCTACTCAAAACTATTTCTATGGAAAATTAGATCGAAAATCAAGCTACCAATTGGAACCAACTGAAATATCGCTAGTGTATTCTTCCAATTGAAACTAGGTCACAATTATATTAAATTATATTTATATCGATTCAATTTCTCTAATAATAGATATTTATATAGTAATATTGAGGCATCATAATATTTATTGATTAGTTGCCCGATATATAAAGTAAAAAGAAAAAAGATATTCCAGAATATACTACTATCGAAAATAATCTTACAATTCCTACTTCATATTAAAGTAGGAATCGATTTAACTATCAAATTCATTAACTCTACAAAAATTGCTACAAGAGCTTAACATTTATCAAGGGCTCAAGTGGAAAAAGAAAGAGAGAAAGAAAGAGAATTAGAAGATAGAGAAGGAGAGGAAGAATACTCTATTGAGTAGATTTCCACATTTTCTTATTATATACTATGCGTATAATAAGTGGGCTTAGGTCCCCAATATTTGTTTGCACTTCC
>PQXI01000568.1:0-11674 GCA_004786145.1 Botrytis paeoniae | reverse complement strand
TAAGGGTGGTAGAATAGTGGTTGTATGTATTATTGACTATGTAGATTGACTTATAAGACCTAGAATCTAGACTACAAAGTGGAAGATATATATATGTGTGCATGTGTCATATCACATGTGATATGGTATGTGGTACATATCGTATATTTCCAATACTCCCTCAGAGAGATTACTCTCTCCTAGCTTCTGTAGTTAAATCTTATTCTATTACAAGACCTAGTATATCCTTGAATCTTTCGAATATTACTCTAGTGTATAGTTTTGTTAGTCCATTTGTAATCATATCTTTAATATTAATATAGCTAATATTAGCTAATTGTTTCTTAGTTAAATCCCTGATAAAATGGTAGTATATATTAATATGCTTTGATTGCTTGTGTAGGTAAGAGTTCTTAGTTAGGGCTAATGTTTCTTGGTTGTTACCTAGCATCTGGACTGCCTCTTTATTATTAATATACTTCAAGTGTTTTAAGTTTTTTAGTAGTTGAGCTAGCCATTAATCTTGCTTTGCAAATATAGCTATTGAAATATACTCTGCTTCTACACTTGATGTTGCTATAGACATTTGCTTTTTGCTTGCCTATGAGATTGGTTTATTGTAAAACATTATTATATCTTCTGAAATACTTTTTTGATTAGTTTTATCGGATGTTCAATCTGCATCTATATAGACTTTAATAATATTCTGTGGGAGGTTGTAATCTTTGTATATAATCAGCTGGACTCCCCCAGGCCCGAAGTGTAGCTTCTGTTTGATGGTTGATCTCAAATATCTCATAAGGTTTTTGAGTGCAATATTATAATGCTTTGCTGGATTGGATATAGCCTATACTAATCTTCCAAAGCTGAAAGCGATATCTGGTCTTATGTAAACCATAGAATGAATTATATTGCTAATCGCTTATTAGTATTTATGAATATCTGTTAATTCATTATCTGGATGTGTAGATTATAGTTGGTTGTAATCAGATATTAATATCTTTCTTGGTGTATGTTGATTATGGGGAATTCCGAATTATGTAAGCATAGTATCTAAATACTCTTTTTGATCTATTATTAAAGTTCTTTCTTTTCTATTTCGAATAATACGAATTCCTAAGATCTTACTAATCTTCTCTAGATTCTTAGTATTAAAACGAGTAGAAAGTTTTTGATAAAATTATTTAATGTTTTATTTCTATGCTACAGCTATAATAATATTATCTATATATATTAATAATATTAGGTTCATTTAGTGATTAGTATATAAACAGGGATCGGCCTGGCTTTGTATAAATCCGGTTTCTAGTAGATGCTTTTTCAATAATAAACTTCAATCTCTATTAATCTGCTTCAAATCATAAAGACTACGAAGTATATAAAGAATATACTCTTGTTTTATTTGTACTTCTTGAAGGGGGGCTAGATAGATTTCCTTTTTCAAGTGCGATTTAGTAAAGGCATTCTTAATATCGAAATGTGAGTATTTCAAATCTTCTTGTATAGTGATTACTAGAAAAAGACAAAGAGTATTTAATTGAATTATAGGAGCAAATGTTTCATTATAATCTTTCCCTAGAACTTAACTAAAACCTCGAGTTACTAATTATACTTTGAATCTTTCTATTATATTATTCTTGGTTTTTATAGTAAAGATCCATTTGGTTGAGATTAGGTTGCTCCCTTGTAGGAGGATGAATTCTTCCCAGGTATTGTTTTTGATTAGAGAGTCAATTTCCTTTTGAACTATTGCTTATCACTCTTTTCCATATTCTTTGTCTATTATAGCTTCCTTATAGGTCTTAGGGATTTTGATTCCTAATATCTCATTTGTAGATAGTATTATATTATTATTTTCAGGGGTGTTTATAAGTATAGTTGTAAAATGAGAAGTAATTGTATTCTATATTCTTTTATTGTTTTATAGAATGCTTGGGATTACTATTATAGCTTGTTCGATCTGTTCATTGGGTAGCTTATTTGATATAGTAAGAAATAATCGGATTATCTTGGAAATTCCTTACTCTTTTTGATTATTCATATTTATATCTCTTTTTCTTTTATAAAGGTTATATCTCATTTCTGAGGGCTGATCTTGTAATTTATAATTTTACTTATTTTGAGCAAAGTTATATTTAATAAATGAAATTGAGATAGAAATCGGAAATATATTAATAATAAGATTTTCAGAAGCTTCTTTGAGTATACTTAATATTTCTTTTGTTTACTTTGATAGATTGAATATTACTTTTGATATATCTAATGTTTCTTTTGTTCATTCTGACAAATTAAATGGCAAATCAGGAATAGAAAAGATGTTATTGTTTTTGTCTTTATCAAAGCGGGGAATACTTTCTTTATTAATTTCCCTAGGTAATTATATTTCGATAGAATCTGGGATTACTAAATTAAATAAGATTAATAAATTAATTTAATTAAACAATACTTCTGATGGGAACTTTAATCTACTATAAGATTTTCGGTTTAATTCGATATTCTTTATTCCTTGAGCTCTAATAGTATAATTCCTGAGTTTTAAATTCATATCCCCACCCTTATAATTCTCATCGATTATAACTTGCAAAGATTAATAGGTATAATTTAATTCAGATGAGTATACTTTTATATACTTGATTATATCCTTTGAGTATTCTAAGAATATCCCGAGTCTTATAGTATTATATAATTTGTTGTATCTCTATTCATTTGGGATTGTTTTAGAATTGACATAAGTGTAGTATCAACTCTCCCAGATCTTATATTTGTCGATATCTGGTATAATATTAGTAAATATCTTCAATGGGCTTTGGTTAATCTCATTTGAATCTGGTCCAATACTAGTATAATTTCGGATATATATATTGTGTTTTATAACTTCATTTCAGAATTCTAGTGGTAGATAGACTTTCTTTAATATTGCTTTTATATTAATCTTTGCTATACGGATATTGCATTCAGCTGGGTCGTTTTGATGTAATAATACTATCACTGTAACCTCTGATCATATTCTAGATTTCCATTCTCGAATTGATTATAATAGTTCTAATATATTATCTGTTCTAACGGCGATTACTGATACTCCTGTACTAAGCTCGATTTCTCGTTTCTATTCTTTTAGTAAAAAAATTGTATCACTTTTATATCTCAAAGAGATAATTCAGTTTACTCTTATTGTATTATTAATAATAAGAATAAAATATCTATATCCTCGAATGAATTTTGGAAAAAGATTAGTGATATCAAAATGAATCAATTCTAATCTTTTGGATTTTCAAATACTTAATTCATTCGGAATTCTATTGATTATCTTTGTAAGGGAATAGATATTATATATATCAAGGGATAAGGGAATCTTAATAAGCTTCTGAAGTATAATTACCTTATATAGATTTCTGATTTTGTTAGAGCCGAGATAATTAAAACATTGATACTAGATTAGATATCTTTCCTTTTCTAATATTATTAGTTCTTCAAAAATACCCTTTATATCATCTAAGATCTCAGCAGATAATACAGAATCTTCGTATTCTAATTTTATATACGAAATAATATATATTCCATCTTTTATTTTGATTTCAATAATTTTATTATTCTTATTATCTTTTGATATAAAATACATCTTTTTAAGACTAAATCTCCCTTTGAATTCTGTCTCACAGATTCTCTTAACAGAAAGTAAATTGATTCCTAGTTCTAATATATATAAAACTCTATTCAAAACCATTCTTGATCTGTCCTTATATACTATATCTATCATCCCTTTTTTGTACAAATATATAGCTCCCCCATTAACTACTATCTTTTATCGCAGTGTAATAATTAGAATCCTGAAAAGGGAACATTAATCAGATATGTATGAAGTAGCACCGGAATCGGCATATCATAGGGATAGGGATATCTTACTAATAATCTCTTCAGTAAGATGATAATGCTTGGAATCAGAGTTGTCGCTACTTTTATCATTAATACTTTCTATTAAGCTTGATTCGACTATATAGGTTTTGTAATTGTGTTTCTCTTTCTTTTCGATTTGGAAAGAGGAAGTCGATTATTGTTGCTTCTTTTTGTATCTTGTATTGTATGTCAAGAGATATCTTATATATCTAAATGAAAGACATTTTTGTATCAAGTGTTCCATTTTGTTACAGAATTTGCAGGTGTCAGGTGTATTTGACTTCAAGCCTGTATCTGGGTTCCAATAGAGATTATGATATAAATTGTCTCTATTTCTTCTAGCAATATATACTACCTCTATAAAACTCTTAATCTCAACTTTCTTAACTTATAGATATTTAATCTTTTAGTTAATTATTAGAATATTGCTAATAATACATATTATATCAATAGTAGTTTTATACTCATTTGAGAGAGATATAATCAGATTTTGGAAGAGTGATTTATTAATATATATAATACTAGTAGAGGAATCCGCAGATATAAGTCTTCAACAAAGCTTCTTGAGTTTATCCCAGGCATCAATAATTATTATATCGGGTGTATCTTCTAACTGAAAAACGAAATTCTTGATTTTGAGAAGATATTCGACCGCAATGATATTATCGATCTAAGTATACTTAATTGCAAGATAATCCCAAAGTCCTTTTGCTGTATCATATTCGTCGACCAAGGCTTTATCATTATTAGAGAGTGAGTGATAGATATAAGATAGTGTATTTGCTTTATTCTTAAGAAATATAGCTTTCTTTTCGATATTAAGTCGAATGAATATAGTTTTGTTATCTTCGGACAGGTTTAATTCCTCAAAACCTTTTGTTAAGATATTATTAATACTAGTCGCGATTCGTGTATATCTATATAGTATCTTCTTATAGGTATAGAATATAGCTTTCCCTCGAAGTTGAATCCTTATCTAATGGGTCTATTACTTATGGTTTTTTTAAGTAAGGAGAGAAATACACTTGAAATAATCCTTACACTTGATGTCGTTATTCATCGTGATATCGAATAGGTGAAAATATTGTTAGTACGGGGTATTTTTGCGTATATTACAATTTTGTCAATTTGAGACAAAGTTGTATAGTGGTTTAAGATGTATGTATATATAGTACTTCTTTAAAAGAAGAGTGCGATGTATATAATAATTACGTCGCAACTATCGTTCAGTAGTTCTCTTGCTATACTAGGTGAAATCTTGATCGACTTAATCCTTATGAAGAACTTGTTTATTATCGATCTCTATTTAGACTATATAGACTTTATTGAATAATCTTCAGCTATAGTCTTACTACAAAACACCGGACTTCATAACCTGTTAAAATAAGAGTGGTAGAACAGTGGTTGTATGTATTATTGACTATGTAGATTAACTTATAAGACCTAGAATCTAGACTACAAAGTGAAAGATATATATATGTGTACATATGTCATATCACATGTGATATAGCACGTGGTACATATCGTATATTTCTAACAGTTTTGATATTAATATAAT
Organism: Botrytis paeoniae; assembly: GCA_004786145.1. Lineage (NCBI taxonomy): Eukaryota > Fungi > Ascomycota > Leotiomycetes > Helotiales > Sclerotiniaceae > Botrytis > Botrytis paeoniae. The sequence continues at coordinate 6,243 of PQXI01000568.1, read as the reverse complement.
AATAGGAATAGGAGATTTGCTTAGAGCTTTAACTTGAGATTCGATTTTTCGTATAGCTGTTTTGAGGTAATTGATTTAAGAGGTAATTATTTTCGAGACTGTAGTGAGATTTCCTTTTTCTATATATTCTCTAAAAACTTTAAGAAGATCTAATAGCTTTATTTGTTTGTTATATGATTAAGTAAGAGTAGAGGCTAGTATAATAAGATCTCTTGCTTTTAGAATAGTTTCTATGAATGATTTTGGTTTGTTTTTGATTCGGATTTGTTTATTAGAGTTGTTTAAAGATATTATCGGGCTTCGTTTTCTGTTGGGATTGATTGAGAAGATTAATCTAACTATAAACTGAATAGCGAAAGGATTATTAGATAGGTTTTTCTTTTGATTTTCTTGGAATGGATTGATTGAATTAACGATTGATAATATCGAGCTTGAGATTCCTGAACTTGAGATTCTAGGATTGAAGGGTGGGCTAGATAGTATTAGGGTTCTAAAATGATTATTGGGATAAGTATTAGGGATTATATCTATATTTATATTATTTTTTGAATTGATAATAGGATTAGTATCTATTACTATATAATCGGAAGAGTTTAAGGAATTTATAGTAGTGTTTTTGACTCTGATTATAGAGAGAAGAATTTTCGCGAATTTTCGCGTGTGTTTCGTGTTTTGAGTATCGACAATAGTATTACAACAACTACTAGTCAGAATCACTTGGGGGCAATTGTAATCAATTTGGTTTAATAACTATAATCTAGAACGATCGCGAAAGAGTCGTATTTCGAGGAAAAAGTTTCCTTCGAAATTTGTTGTGTATAGTATTAGTTATAAGATACCCTAGAAACAAAGAACATAGTTTCTAGAATAATAGATTCTAGGAAAAACAGAACACAGTAAGCAAGAAGGCTTCACTAGAATTAATAATATCCCAGGGGGTTAGCTTTAGAACAAAAGAATAAGCTAGGATACTAAGAGTCACAGAATTAGTATCTCGTAATGAATAGCTCAGGAACGACAGTGCTCCAGAAGCAACCGGCTATCCTAGTTATCTAAATAAGATAAAGATCTATATAAGGGAATGGGTTTTATTATAATATAGAGCTTCGTATTTAAAAACAATTATTAGTTTCATTACTATAGTTACAAGAATTATAACCAGTTACTACCTTATTGAATTCCTACTTGAAGTCTAGTCTAAACCACCTTGAGAGAACTCTAGACACTTCCACGTGACCCTAGAGGCAGCTCCCGTAACACTATCTCAAAAACCAAATCTAATTATATTATAACAAGAATACTACAGCTATATATATACACAAGGCAATAGAATCAGGATTCAATATAGAAAACGATATTATATATTTTTATGAAAAAGTATATATTCTAAGTCAAATAACTAAGGAATTCGTAATGGAATAATATGAGTTGTTGGTATACGAACATTAAGAGATTATAAGGATATTTATAAGAATATAGGAAATCAGTACCACGCACACGCTCAGCTCGCAGCCAAAGCCAACGGAATCTCAATATAGAAGCGCTAGCAGAGAAAGCCTTCACTTCAATAGATCTAGAGATAAGCGATGCCGAGACCTCTATAACGGTAGACACTACACCTAGATCCTCTCTATGAGTAGTACAATCAATAAGCACACTCAAGGGAGCAAAGACCTCACTATCGCTTCAGCGAATGTAGGCTGGGGATATGCGAATCATATCACACTATTACAACTAGCAGCTGAGGCTCAGTTGGATGTAATCTGTGTACAGGAGTCAAGACTATACTGGAACTCAATAACACAAAATCATGATGCATATGATTGATATTAGCCGATCGATAACTGGAGTCTCCAAGGAGGCCTGGAGAAGAACGAGCAAGGCCCTAGGGTTATAATATATATACGAAAAGGCGTACACCTAAAAATAGAGCAAATAAGCCGACTCGAAAACAGGGACCTACTCTGGATATGAGTTAATGAATACTCAATCCTAAATATCTATAGAACCCTATGTACTCTAGATATTATTAATTATATTATACATTTAATCCCAAATAAGTATACAATCATAAAAGGAGATTTTAATGTAAAGCACAAGCTATGGGAACCAGGAGTGATTATAGTCAATCAAGGGACACAGCTCGCAATATAGACAAATAAGCAGGGTATAGAGTTCATAGGTACTCCAGGTATACCCACCCACGCAAGAGGGCATGTAATAGATCTAACCTTCTCCAATATATTATTCGCTTATACAAAGGTACTAAAAAAACTCTACTATAGATCTGATTATATTACTCAGATCATCAATCTAACAAGCTGCGGAATAACAGAGTAGGATCAGTTTCATTATTAAATAAAGGAAGCAGATCTGCTCAGATTGAATAAACTAATGATCAATCAATTAGCTTATTTCAATAATGTAGATATCCAGATTACAACTGAAATCGAAATCTATATTAGTAAACTTGCGAAGGCATTAAATAAATCAATCCAAGCAATTAATAAGATCGATTGAAAGATAGGGAAAGCCTTGCTATAATAAATGGATGAGTATAAAGAAACTCATTGAGTATATATAGAGGCATAAAGGGGAATAGATTCGAAAAGGAAGACTAATGCTATACATCTTTTATAAAAGATAGTATGACAAGCTAAGAGATTCTATTGGGTAATGTGCCTAGATAAGGTCAAGGACGATAAAGAACTCTATTGGATTATGGGATAGTATAAGCTAACCCCTGAAAGCAATGCGAAATCCCTCTCTCTGGTAGTTGATGAGCGGGAGATCTGTGATACAAAAGAGAAGGTGAATGTTCTATTTATAGTGATTCTGGATTGGTTCAAGGCGGATAATGATCTATTAAATGATCCGCTATATAACCAAGTACACAAGGGGACCCTCCCCTGGAAAAGAATAATCTCGGCAGAAGAGGTGGAAAAGCATATTATAGAAGCTTTATGTATTATATTAGGAATAAATCGAGCCACTATATACCTCCTCAAGGCATGCTGATCGAGCGTCAAATCACTGATCCAGAAGATATTTGCATTGTGCCTAGTTCTAAACTACTATTCAAAAGGATGGAAGCTAGCAGAGATAGTAATGATCCTCAAGGTGGGTAAGAAAGATAAAACATCTCCATGGTCATAGCGACCGATAGCTCTGATCTCCTATATTGGAAAGGGCCTTGAATGATATATAGCCAGCCAAATATCCTGGATAGCTTTGAGACATAAAGTAATCAGCCCATAATACTATGGAGCGCTCCCTAGAAGATTAAGCACAGATTTAGCGGCTACTTTCATTTATAATATAAAGCTTGCATTAGCTATTGGTAATGTAGTATCAATTGTTATTATGGATGTACAAGGAGCTTTTGATGCCCTTCTAAAGCACTGACTCTTAAGCCGAATAATCAAACAAGGATAGCCAACTACACTGCTTAAGCTAATAAACTCATTCCTTACAAATAAAAAAATCAGGGTGAGACTCGAAGGTATTATAATAGAGGAATACCCAGTAGTATATGGTATCCCCTAAGGGTCCCTATTGTCATCTATACTCTATATACTTTACCTTGCTGAGCCCCTCAATTAAGATATCAAATATCACTTTGGCTATATAAATAATATCGCGATCTATTACTTCTCCAAGTATCTCTCTATAAATACTAGAATCCTATAATAACAAATATAGTAGATTATCAAATGGGGCAGGGAGAATAAGATTCTATTTGCTTCTGAGAAATTTGAACTACTTCATATAATCAGGCAATATGATATTATTAATCCATTATTAGTGATAAACCCGGATCTGATAATCACTCTAGTACTAATTACATCGAGCGGAAGCATGTAATCAACTCTAAGATAGCTAAGAGTCTTCTTCGATTGCCGGCTCTCATTCTTATAACACATCAAAATATATATAGCGAAAGTTATGAAAGTAGCCTTGCATATTAGATTGATTGCCTGCATTCTACATAGGCCACTAGCTTTCTACCTCAAGAAAGTAGTGATTATCTACATCCTCCCAGTAGTACTATTTGATACTAAAGTGTAGTATACTGATAAATAGAAACCTGGATTTAGTCAAATAACTAAAAGTATAGATATCAAAGGCCATCTCCATTGTATCAACAAAGTAATCAATACTACTACAAAAGGAGCGATCCTAGTATACAAAACTATATCAATCGTAGCTCTTATCAAGGAAGCTGATCTATCGTTGGGGATAGTCGCATTAAAACATGCCAAGCTTTGATTCGCATTATATTTAAAAACGATGGATAAACAGTACTTACTAATAAGCCGTCTAAAGTCTATAATACGAAAATACAGGCGAAAAGCAGGCATAGCCAGAGATTCTTTTATAAGAATCCAGCAGCTTGGTCTCCTTATTTTAGAGATTCAACAATCTAAACTACTCCGCCTATATTTCTCGATAGACTGTAGAATAGATTTAATGAAAGGATTAATCAAAGAAGAAGTAGCTCAAGCTTTCAAAGAGTAATAATAGCAACTCCTATTCAAGGATTATATAATCTTCTTTAACAAATTAAAACAAATCATTGATTGTAAATACTATATTAGCTACGGATATATAATATATTGCAATAGTATTCAACTAGCCTTCAGATTCAAGCAGATCTGAAGTGATTTATATGTATTTAATGTAGAAGCAATCGAAGTGTGGTATAGGCTGGAGTATCTGATCAATATATTCAAAGAGCCCCCAGATAGCCGGATCTGGATGTGTATTGACAGTATATTGGTTATCTGGGGTATATACGGAAACACGCTGTTTACAATGTAATAGACTTTCTATAAATGCTATAAGGCAATGTAATAGCTTGATATTAGAGTGAAATAGTCACCTAGTTATATAGAGATCGAAGACAACGAGGAAACAGATTGCCTAGCAGATATAAATGCAGCTGGACTCATGAATCAGGCGATCGATAAGCTATCAACAATTAGCGGTGTTCGATTAATCGCCCGCCAAAAGCATTTACACACAAAGACCACCTGGTGGGAAGAGATGAATATCTCTCTCTCCATTGACTACAGAGAGTGGTCTCCCAAATACAGTACAAAGGAGCTAAAGGAACTAACTCTATCAAGAGCAGTCCTACATCAACTATTAGCTATAAAAACAGGCCATAGCGACTACACCGCTTACTATCAGCGATTTGATTATCAAAGCAACAAGCTGGACTATTCATACAACAATACAAAGGAACTATATCACTTCTTCAAATGTATAATAAACAACCTCAAGCACTCCGACTGGCCCCTTGCCCCTACAGAAATACACTCTAACAGACAGGCAATCATATATATCAAGAAACTCTTATATACACCTAACAAGCTTACTCAACTAATTATAGACTCAGAATTCTATACTCAGATCTATCCCAATTACTAGGATACCCTGAGAAAAAGAATCACTTTCTCAACAAAATATCTTTTCCCTTATACTTATTATTCAACTAATTACTCCAACTTACCCCATTTCTAAACACTACAAAAACAAAACTCAATATTCAATATTAGAACTACAACACTTAGCTAATTATATAGTAATTCATTCTTGCTCTCCTTCTTCCAATTGAGGGTCAAAAGCCTTCAACGAGTTTATCCACCTGGGAATCAAGCTTTACCCTATCAACAATCTGGATCAGATGTACCCCTTTGGAAATAGAAGCGGATCGCATCTGCAGAGAAGCGAACAGCCCCTAGTATTAAATCTAAATTACTAAATTCAGTTGCGACGATCACGTTGTTTAAATAGTTCCTTATCTTAGCACGTCTAAATACCCTTAGGGAGATCCAGAAAAGACGTTAATTAATATAAATAAATAAATAAATAAATAGGAAATCAGTTATTTCTTATGAATAAGAATAATAGTTAAAGAAATTATTGGAAATTGTAATATCTGTATATAAAACAAGTTATCACGATATACTCTGTATGATTAGCTTTAGATCTCAGATATATCTTCTCAGTTATAGAAGTCTATTACCTAGGACTTTGTAATCAAACTATTACTTTCGAAAGACTTTACTACAGGAATAGAGTATAATGTAATACTCAATGTAATAGATAGATTAACGAAATTTATATATATAATTGTTAAAGATAGTGGTTCACGTGGCGCCAAGATACAGGGAGAGCTAATCCTATTCGGGTCTAGTGGAAACTCTCCCCACGGGAAGAGTTTTCACTACATAGAAT
>PQXI01000567.1:0-11714 GCA_004786145.1 Botrytis paeoniae | reverse complement strand
ACTTTAAAAGTTATTCGCTAGTGCCCTTATAGCCTAGCCGTCTTATATAGTCATAGACTGAAGAGGGACGTTAAATTCAATCAATCAATCAATCAATCTTCCAAATGAGTATAAAACTACTGTCGATATAATACGCATTATTAGTAATACTCTAATAATCGATCAAAAGATTAAATATCTATAAGTTAAGAAAGTTGAGATTAAGAGTTCTATAGAGGTAGTATATATTACTAAAAGAAATAGAGATAATTTATATTACGATCTCTATTGAAATCTAGATATAGACTCGAAGCCAAATATATCTGATACCTGCGAACTTTATAATAAAATGGAACACTTGATATAGAAATGTCCTTCACTTAGATATATAAAACGTTTCTTGATATACGATGTAAGACATAAGAAGAAGCAACAATAATCAACTTCCTCTTCCCGAATCGAAAAGAAAGAGAAACATGATTACAAAGCTCATATAGCCGAATCAAGCTTAATAGAAAGTACTAATGATAAAAGTAGCGATAACTCTAATTCCGAGTATTGTCATCTTACTGAAGAGATTATTAGTAAGGTATTCCTATTCCTATGATATGTCGATTCCGGTACTACTTTATATATGTCTAATTAATGTTCTCTCTTCAGGACCCTAACTACTATACCGCGACGAAAGATAGTAGTTGATGGGGAAGCTATGTACTTATATAAAAAAGGGATAATAGATATAGTGTATAAGAACAGATCAAGAATAGTTTTGAATAGAGTTTTATATATACTAGGACTAGGAATCAATTTACTTTCTACTAAGAGAATCTATGAGACAGGATTCGAAAAGAGATTTAGTTTTAAAAAGATATATTTCATACTAAAAGGCAATAAGAATAATAAGATCATTGAAGCCAAAATGAAAAATGGAATATATATCATTTCGCATATAAAATCAGAATATAAAGACTCTATATTATCTACTGAGATCTTAGATAGTACAAAGGGTATCTCTAAAGAACTAACAATATCAGAAAAGGAAAGATACCTAATCTGACATCAACGTTTTAATCATTTCGGCCCTAATAAAATCAGAAATCTATACAAGGTAATTATACTTCAGAAGCCCATCAAGATCCCCTTATCCCTTGATATATATGATATCTGTTCTCTTACAAAGATAATCAATAGAATTCCGAATGAATTGAGCACTCGAAAGTCTAAGAGATTAGAATTGATTCATTTTAATATCACTGGTCCCTTCCTAAGATCTATTCGAGGACACAGATACTTCATTCTTATTATTGATAATACAATAAGAGTAAACTGGATCATCCCTTTGAGATATAAAAGTGATGTAATTCTTTTACTAAAAGAATGGAAACGAGGAATCGAGCTTAGTATAGGAGTATTAGTGATTGCTGCTAGAATAAATAATGTATTAGAACTATTATAATCAATTCGAGAATGGAAATCTGGAGTACGATTAGAGGTTATAGTGATAGTATCATTATATCAAAACGGCCTAGTTAAATACAATATCCATATAGTAGAGGCTGATATGAAAGCAATATTAAAGAAAGCCTATCTATCGCTAGAATTCTAGAATAAAGCTATAGAATATAATATATATATCCGAAACTATATTAGTATTAGACTAGACTCAAATGGGATTAATCAAAGCCTATTAAAGGCATTTACTGGTATTATACTAGATATCAATAAATATAAGATCTGGAGGAGTCGATGCTATACTTATATCAATCCTAAAATAATCTCAAATGGATAGAGATATAACAAACTACGTAATACTGTAAGACTTAGGATATTCTTAGAATACTCAAAGGATACAATCAAGCATATAAAAGTATATTCATCTGAATTAGGTTATATCTACTGATCTTCGCGAGTTATAATCGATAAGAATTATAAAGACAGGGATATGGATTTGAAACTCAGGAATTGTACTACTGAAGCTTAAGGAATAAAGAATGTCGAATTAGATCGAAAATCTCGTAACAGACTGAAGTTCTCATTAGAAGTATCGTTTAATTAGATTAATTCATTAATCTCATCTAATTCAGTAATCCTAGATTCTATCGAAATATAATTACCTAGAAAAACTAATAAAGAAAGTATTCCCTGCTTTAATAAAAATAAAGATAGTAATATCTTTTCTATCCCTGATTTGCTATTTAATTTGTTAGAGTGAGTAGGGGAAATACTAGATATACTAAAAGTGATACTCGACCTGTTAAAGTAAATAGAAGAAATATCAAGTACACTTAAAGAAGCTTCTGAAAATCCTATTATTAATATATTCCCGGCTTCTACCTCAATTTCACTCATTAAATATAACTTTGCTTAAAATAAGCAAAGTTATAAATTATAAGATCAGCCCTTAGAAACGAGGTATAATCTTTGTAAGAGGAAAAGGGATATAAATATAAATAATTAAGAGGAGTAGGGAATTCTTAAGATAATTCGATTATTTCTTGCTATGTCAAACGAGCTACCCAACGAACAGATCGAATAAGCTATAATGGTAATCCTAAGTATTCTACGAAATAATAGAAGGATATAGAATATAATCACTTCTCATCTTACAACTATACTTATAAACACCCCTGAAAATAACGATATAGTACTACCTACAAATGAGATATTGGGAATCAAAATCCCTAAGACCTATAAGGAAGCTGTGATAGACAAGAAACACGGAAAGGAGTAGCAAGTAGTAGTTCAAGAGGAAGTTGACTCTCTAATTAAAAACGATATCTGAGAAGAATTCATCCTCCTGTAAGAGAGCAACCTGGTCTCAACCAAATGAGTCTTTACTATGAAAACCAAGAATAATACAATAAAAAGATTCAAAGTACAATTGATGGCTCGAGGTTTTAGTCAAGTCCTAGGGAAAGATTATAATGAAACATTTGCTCCTATAGTTCGATTGGATATTCTTTGTCTTTTTCTAGCAATCACTATATAAGAAGATTTGGAATACTCATATTTCGATATCAAGAATGCCTTCACTGAATTGCACTTGAAAAAGGAAATCTATCTAGCCCCCCTTTAAAAAGTACAAGTAAAATAAGGGCATATTCTTCATGTATTCCGTAATCTTTATGGTTTGAAGCAGGCTGGTAGAGATTGGAGTTTATTATTGAAAGAGCATCTACTAGGAACCGGATTTACATAAAGCCAGACCGATCTCTGTTTATATACTAATCATCAAATGAACCTAATATTATTAGTATATGTAAATAATATCGTTATAGCTGTAACGCAGAAACAAGATATTGAATAGTTTTATCAAAAACTCTCTGCTCGCTTTAATACTAAGAATCTGGGGGAGATTAATAAGATCTTAGGAGTTTGTATTATTCGAAATAGAAAAGAAAGAACTCTAATAATGAATCAAGAAGAGTATTTAGATACTATGCTTATATAGTTCGGAATTCCTTACAATCAACATACGCCAAAAAAGATACTAATATCTGATTATAGTTAATTACGACCTACACATTCAGATAACGAATTGATAGATATTCACGAGTACTAGCAAGCGATTGGTAGTATAATTCATTCTATAGTTTATATAAGATCAGATATCGCTTTTAGTCTTAAAAGATTAGTATAGGCTATATCTAATCTAGTAAAGCATTATAATATTGTACTCAAAAACCTTATGAGATATTTGAGATCAATCATTAAACAGAAGCTACGCTTCGGGCCTGGGGGAATCCAGCCGACTATATACAAAGATTACAACCTCCTATAGGATACTATTAAAGTCTATACAGATGCAGATTGGGCATTCGATAAAACTAATCGAAAAAGCATTTCGGAAGGTATAGTAATATTCTACAGTGGACCAATCTTATGGGCAAGCAAGAAGCAAATGTCTATAGCGATATCAAGTGCAAAAGCAGAGTACATTTCGATAGCTATATTTGCGAAGCAAGGCTAATGGCTAGCTCAACTACTAAAGGACTTGAAACGCTCGAAGTATATTGGTAATAAAGAGGCAGTCCAGATGCTAGGTGATAACCAAGGAGTATTGGCCCTGACTAAGAACTCTTACCTATACAAGCGATCAAAGCACATTGATATATACTACTATTTTATCAGGGATCTAACTGAGAAACAACTAGCTAATACTAGCTATGTTAATACTAAAGATATGGCTGTAGATGAACTAATAAAGCTATGTGCTAGAGTAATATTCGAAAGGTTCAAGGATATACTAGGTCTTGTAATAGAATAAGGTTTAACTATAGAAGCTAGGAGAGAGTAATCTCTCTGGGGGAGTGTTGGAAATATATGATATATATCATGTGCTATATCACATGTGATATGGCATGTGCACACATATATATATCTTCCACTTTGTAGTCTAGATTCTAGATCTTATAAGTCAATCTACATAGTCAATAATACATACAACCACTATTCTACCATTCTTATTTTAATATAATATATTATAATCCAATAGGTTTGATTTCGCTAGTCGAATAGGGGAAATTATAGGTATCGAATGTTTTATTAGTATATCATTGATATAGGTATAGGCAATCCGGGTATGAATATAGGATTGTATAAGCTCATTATACTATTAATGAAGCATTTTTGCATTGACTAGGGCCCGAATTGATTATGGCATATGAGTAAGCGTCTATAGTATAACATGGATTATGGAAATTAAATAGTTATAATATAGATAGTCGCAATGATAGTTATATCGGAAGGATTGATTATCGATATAATATTAGCTAGTAGTTAAGCAACCGGATTATTAAGAGAAAGCGGATTGAATTATTCGATTCTGTATTAGTTGGATTATAACAAATATATTATAATCCTCAAGCCAAACCATAATCCAAAGGACAGGTATTCGTATTACAATTAATCTATTATTCGTTTATTATATAATTATTAATTATTGTATTATCTATTAGTAATAGTAAATTAGTATTGTTTTTTTTGATGGTGGCGATGACTCAGCAGTAGACGGTGATTGTCGTTGTATTATTTGCTATATTGATTGATAATATTATTGAATATAAACAAGCGGCCAGGTTAAATTATATAAAATAAGTTTATGAGATGTTTGAGTATGAATTATCACAGTTGATTATGGTTAGCACTAATTAAGCTGTTTAGGAATCATTTTTATATTATACCAAGGGGTTGGAGTTAGAAGGACAGTTGGTTTATATATTTTTCGATAAGGTTTATATTATATTTACTGATACATTATATTATAAGCGATTACGAGATTTATGAATATTACGATATTTGGATTATTCATTTACCGGATTAACGGTTATTTTAATGATGGATTTAGAAGATGTATTATAGGAGTAGTTATGTATTGATAATGTATAGATATTCTGGTGGAGTATGATGCGGAAGACTATTTGATATTAGGTAAGGGATAGTAAGTATACTGCCCCATCCGAGATTGCTATTGTGTATACTCAACGGACTTATTTGAATACAGATAAGAGGGGGGTGATATATATTTAAAGTTATAAGATTGGATAAATTATTAGTGATATATTGGTATACTTATTTTATTGAGTTCAAGTAGAATTGAAGGGGGAGGTGTTATAATAATAGGTTTAGGAACCCGGCGAATGGATTGTGGCTATTGGAGTATTAGAAATTGGGATTAATATTGAGGGGATTGTTTATATGATTTATATTAAACGATTATATAAATTAATTAGTTTTATCTAGTAATTCGAATATGGGGAGTAGAATAACAAAGTCAGTGAATCGATTATTATTATTTAGGTTGAGTATAGTTGTGGGTGAAGATGGTACAAGATTATAAGCGAATATTCTATGAAGCAGATTAATAAGGATGTAATGATGGAATTTATTTAGAACCCTGAATATCAATATTAAGTGTTAGGTTGGTATATGGATAGAATGATAAATGGAAACAATTGTAGTCAAATAAATAGTGTACTTTGTGATCAGTGTTGGAACAATAACAGAATACGAAGCCGAATATTCATTATAGCAAGGAACAAGCAGAAGGTAGGTATAATTAGGGAAAGGATAGTAATCACAGGAGCTGATATCATCTAGCGCTGATTAAAGCAGATCAAAGCATCCCAGGAGTAGATGATGGCGGTTATAGATCGATTGTAAGATGATTATATATATTATGGATTAATAAAGAAGGAGTATATAAGAAATAGAATATATATATATCAGGATTGTTTAAATATAGTTATATTTAATTATAGTTGTTCGGTATATTAGGTATAGTAAGAGAAGATTAACTTGGGATCATTTCAATATTATTGAAAATATGAATTATTATAGAGAATATACTAATACTTCGAAGATAACGAATAATATAAGTATTCTAATATTATATCCTGGAGATTACAGTGTAATCGGGTTTTTTTTGCGTGATGAAATTAAGGTTTGGTTCGTATAGGAATATAGTGTAATCTGATTAACCTCAAGCTCACAAATCCCATCTATATAAGTATTTAATTCATTCAAAAATCGCAAGATATCAAGTATAATTATATTATAACCTATTCCTCAAGAATTAATTCATTTGATAATATTAAATATCAAGTTCAACATATTGATTTGTATTCTATATAAGTTTGTAATTACTCCAAATACTATTGTTCGATATTTCCGGGATCAGTATAAGATCAACATTAAACTATGAAAGTAGGTTAATGAATATATTCAAAGATTTCCATTTGTATATAATTATACAATAATTATATTACCAAGCAACAGATTCATTCCATAGTCTATTATTTCAATTATAAATAGCTTTTAATGCCGGGAGTGTTTATTCAAGAGTTAGAGTAGAGAAGTATTAAAGAAGTATGGTAATAGTATTCATAATAAGTAGAGGATAATAGATGAAGATTTATTCTATATTATTAAATTACAATTATAGTTCAGTGAGAAAAAGGCCTAATATTAGATTGTTGATAAGACTAAAGAACAAAAGCAAAAGCGTTAGACAAATCGAACTATAATATATAACATAAGAGAAGAAACTAATGATTCAGATAATGGTAATAATAATAGTGAGAAAAGCAAAAGCGATTAGAATAATATCGAAGATTAGATTATTTAGAATATCGAAAAATGAAAAGGCAAAATACAAAAGTGGTGATTGCGGATATTAAAAGAGGTACCTATTATTGAAATAGATTTATGATTGCGGTATACCAAGTGGAATAAGGTATTAAATTAATCCAAGTATAATTTGGTCGAAACATCCCGTTATACTCGTATGCCCGATCCAGAGGAGCTATAATTAGAGCGGTTATTGTGTATATAGAATCGAATTTTGGAGTATTATTTGAATATATTAAAAATAATAGATTATAAGGATATATTAAAGTGGTAGACATCCTCTAAAAATGAAGCCGCGGATCAGCGCTCATTTTAATTACTACAAAATATTAAAAGTATGAATAAATATAATCAGATCTTTATATGTTTTATTTGTTACATAATGCGTACAACGTCATTAGAGAATTATACAAATAAAATAAATATATTGGGGGTGTTTTTAAAGATTTCAATATCATTTCTCAATTATTATATCAAATTTGATCATGATTACAGAAACCGGAGTGAAATATATCAATATACAATAGAAATATATTCAAAGAATTCGGGATAAATTGAATGAGAATACCCCTGCAGATGATAAGATCGAAGATTGATTATTGATTAATACATTGATATATTTGTATATATTAATAATAATATAGAATATCAGTCGAATTGGGTTGTATTATTCACTCATAATATATTACTTAGTGGTTCAAGGAGTTGATGAATAGAGTTAATCATTACGATTCGCATTTTGTTATATATCTATCTTGGCCGGTATATTATGGATCAATTGGTTGATTATATTAGAAGTAACTGTCCTATACGAACCATAGCCGGAATTACAGCTACATAGCAAGACTGATATTGATTCCATACCCGACCGAATCTATTAGTTACAAGCATTACACTTATATAAAGATTCATTCTTACTTATATCCAGTATTTTGATATAATTAGCCATAGGAAAGAAATTCAATAAGATATACTAATCGCTATCTAATATCCATTGATCAGATGATGAGCAAACGATTAATTATTTGGGCCAGCTAGTTATATTAGTCAAGATCGAAAGGATATATTATATATTGATTAGAGAGTTACAAGCATTAATGAATATATTAATATTTGATTCCTTAATGCCCCCGATCGATTTGAGTTATATTATCGATAGTATAACATAAAGCCAAGCATTTCAGCAACAGACTTTCAGTTTCATTACTCACACCTAAAACCAGAATCAGGTTAGTAGAGATTATGAATTTTTATTAGAGTGAGTATAAAGAAAAGAGGGAATATAGAGGTTATTACAAACCAATCCTACAACCAAGAAGATCGAGTGGGTGGATTCCCAAATCACAGCATATTTGACTAAGGAATATTAGTTTTTATGGAAATTGATAATGTATATATATATCACTGATATATTCATTTATTTCATTCATTAATATAGTGGCTTAGTAGACCAGGGGGCCAGCCGGTACATGGACCCGAATTAGATTCCATTAAGGTAAGCAATAGTATATATTCGGTATAGAATATATATATTATTAATAAACGAGTATGTTTTTTGACTATGTATAACAAGGTGCGAAAAAGACGAGGGAACATGAAGTATATTATATAGTATTTATTAGATGAGGTCAGTCAAATCGTAGCTTAGTATTTAGTGTGGGTTCGATCATTTGCTCGAGCATTGGATTATTAAAAGTCGGAGTATTTATTTGGGGATTTGCGAGGATTATGGGCCGGCGAAGAGTTAAATCAGGTGTTGGGAAGTACTATTCGGAAGCATTTAGGAGTATACTTAAGGGCATCTAACACTATATCCTGGAGATTACAATGTAATCAGGTTTTTTTTGCATAATGAAATTAAGATTTGGTTCGTGTAGGAATACAATGTAATCTGATTAATCCTAAGCTCACAAATCCTATCTATATAAGTATCTAATTCATTCAAAAATCGCAAGATATTAAGTATAGTCATATTATAACCTATCTCTTAAGAACTAATTCATTTGATAATATTAAATATTGAATTCAACATATTGATTTGTATTTTATACAAGTTTGTAATTGCTTCAAGTATTATTGTCCAACATTTCCGGGATCAGTATAAGATCAATATTAAACTACGAAAGTAGATTAATGAATATATTCGAAGATTTTCATTTGTATATGATTATACAACAATTATATTACTAAGCGACAGATCTATCCCATAGCCTATCATTCTAATTGTGAATGGCTTTCAATGCCGGGAGTGTTTATTCAAAAGTCAGAGTAGAGAAGTATTAAAGAAGTATAGTAATAGTATTCACAATAAGCAGAGAATAGCAGATAAAGATTTATTCTATATTATTAAATTATAGTTATGGTTCAGTGAGAAAAAGGTCTGATATTAGATTATCGATGAGGCTAAAGAATGAGAGCAAAAGTGTTAGGCAAGTCGAGTTATAATATGTGATGTAGGAAAAGAAACTAATAATTCAGATGATGGTAATGATAATAGTAAGAAAAGCAAAAGCAATCAGAATAATATCAAAGATTAGATTATTCAGGATATCGAAAAATGGAAGGGTGAAGTACAAAAACAGTGATTGCAGATATTAAAAGAGGTATCTATTATTGAAATAGATTTGTGGTTGTGGTATATCAAGTGGAATGAGGTGTTAAGCTAATCCAAGTACAATTTGATCGAAACATCCTGTTATACCCATATGCCCGACCCAGAGGAGCTACAATTGGAGCGGTTATTACATATATAGAATCGAATTTTGGAGTATTGTTTGAATACATTGAAAGCGATAGATTACAAGGATACATTGAAGTGATGGGCATCCCCCAAAAATGAAGCCACGGATCAGCGCCCATTTGAATTACCACAAAATGCCAAAAGTATGAATAAGTATAGTCAGATCTTTACATGTTTCATTTGTTATATAATGTGTATGGTGTTATTAGAAAATTATATAGATGAAACAGATATATTGGAAGTGTTTTTAAGGGTTTCAATATCATTTCTCAACTATTATATCAAATTTGACCACGATTACAGAAACCGGAGTAAAATATACCAATATATAATAGAAATATATTCAAAGAATTTGAAACAAATTGGATGAAAATACTCCTATAGATAATGAGACTGAAGATCAATTATTAATCAATATATTAATGTGTTTATATATATTGATAGTAATGCAGGACACTAGTCGAATTGGGTTATATCATTCACTCATAATATATTACTTAGCGGTTCGAGGAGTTAATAAATAGAATCAATTACTACGATCTGTATTTTGTTATATGCCTATTTTGGCCAATATATTATGAATCAATCGGTTGATCATATTAGAAGTGGCTGTCCCATGCGAACCATGGCCGGAATTACAATTATATAGTAAGGCTGATATTGATTCTGTGCCCAACCGAATCCATTAGTTATAAGCATTGTATTTATGTGAAGGTTTATTCTCACTTACATCCAGTATTTTGATGTAGTTGGTTATAGGAAAGAAATTTAATAAGATACACCAATTATCGTCTAATATCTATTGGTCGGATAACAAGCAAACAATTAATTATTTAGACCAGCCAATTGTATTAACCAAGATCGAGAGGATGTATTATATATTGATTGGGGAGTTATAGGTATTAATGAATATATTAACATTTGATTCCCTAATGCCTCCGATCGATCTGAGTTGTATTATTGATAGTATAACATGGAGCTAAGCATTTCGACAATAGACTTTCAGTTTTATTACTTATATTCAAAATCAGGATTAGATTAGTAGAGATTATGAATTTTTGTTAGAGTAAGTACAAAGAAAAGAGGGGGTATAAAGATTATTATAAATCAATTCTATAATCAAGAAGATCAAGTAGATGGATTTTTAAGTTATAATATATTTGATTAAGGAATATTAGTTTTTATAGAAGTTGATGATGTATATGTATATTACTAGTATATTCATTTATTTCATTTATTAATACAATGACTTAATAGATCAGGGGGCTAGCTGATATGTGGACCTGAATTAGATTCTATTAAGGTAAGTAATAATATATATTCAGTATAGAATATATATATTATTAATGAACGGGTATATTTTTTGATTATGTATGATAAGATGCGAAAAAGATGAGGGAATATAGAATATATTATATAATGTTTATTAGATGAGATTAGTCAAATCGTAGTTTAGTATTTAATACGGGTTCGATTATTTGCTCGAGTATTGGATTATTGAGAGTTGGAGTATTTGTTTAGGGATTTGCGAGGATTATAAGCTGACGAAGAGTTAAGTTAGACGTTAGGAAGTGCTACCCGAAAGTATTTAGGAGTATACTTAAAGGCATCTGAATAAAGACATATTATTATTAGGATTATTACCCGGTATTTGATGAGAGTTAGTAAGATGTAGGAGAAGGAGTATAAAGATCCCGAGGATGGAGGTAATAAGTTTGTCAAGAGGAATAATAATAAGGAATTAGAATTGAATATATTTCGACATATTATAATCGATTGATTGATTGATTGATTGATTGAATTTAACGTCCCTCTTCAGTCTATGACTATATAAGACGGCTAGGCTATAAGGGCACTAGCGAATAAC
>PQXI01000566.1:0-11763 GCA_004786145.1 Botrytis paeoniae | reverse complement strand
AGATTATCCCGCAGTTAGCCCAACCGTAATGCCCCCTGGGAGGTTCGCCTATACGGCCCGGTTGAAAATTACTAATAATAATAATAATAATAATAATAAGATTCGATTTGATTGCTGAAAGACAATTTAAGTTGTTTTTATTAAAGGAATGAGACTATTCAAGTAATTAGATTTATTAGTAGTTTTAGCTTCTTATAAATATCTAATAATCGATTTCTTGAGATATGATCAAAGACTCCCTTTATATCTATAAATAGAACTAAAGTTTTTTTGTGAATTTGCTTATTTCTTTCGATTTCAGTAGTTAGAAGGAGAACTGTATTAATTGCTAATTTCTTTTATTAACCTCCAATTTGACTCTTGTATAATAGACTAGTAGTTTCTACTAGATAACCTAATCTTTAGGCTAATATCCTTTCGCTAATCTTTTCAAGGCAGTTTAGAAGTGTAATAACTTTATATGCTTTCGAAATAGAATAATTAGGTTTTGAGGTTTTCTTCAAAATCGCTTTAGTGACTTGTTTCTAGTATTGTAAATAATATTCAAGATTAATTAGATTACTAAATAAATTAAAGAAGATCTATGGAATTGCTTTATATACTTTTATAATAATCTCCTAAGTGATTCCATTTGGGTCAGGGGTCTTTCCTTGGATTTTGACTGAACAGGCATTACTTAATTCGATTCGTAAAAGGTTAGACCATTCCTATTTCTTGGATTGCTTATATCCTTCCCATTATGGTTTTGAAGTAATTAAAGGGGATGGGAATAGAGTTGATCTGAAAGCAGAGCATTTTCCTTCGAAAGAGCTTTCAGTTGAAATATCCGGTATCCTTTGATCTTGATAGTCTTTTGTATAGACTATTACTTTGAATATTATCTGTATATCCTCTTTTTCTAGGAATTCATTCCAATAATTCTTCTTTGCTGTTTTAATAGCCTGAAAGTACTTATTTCTAGCAATTCGATATTCCTCTTTGAAACTCAAGTTCTTTAAATCGGATTCGATTAGTTGCTTTGCTTTTCCTAATACTTTTCGAAAATCTTTCAGTTCAAGTGTTCATCATGGTTTTCCTCTTTTTTCCAAACTAACTTTAGGCATAGATTTTTCAGTAGCTTTTTGAATAATTCTTATAAGTTCGCTTGCTGCTTGATTCAGATTGGAATAATTATTTCTCTTTTTCAAATTATTAAGTAAATCCTTTTCAGATAAGATTATTGAATTTAGAATAGAGAGAATAAGGGAGGATAAGGATTCTGATTTCAATATCGATTCGAATTTATCTCAATTAGCTAGTTTGGTATTATATCTTGCTAGCGATATTATATTGAGGGGATTAGATTCCTTTTTTTCTTTGAGTTCAAATAGTATTCTTGTATGATCGGATTCTATATCTGAAATTGTTTGCTAGTTTTGGATTTGAGAAGTAATTCCTTTTGAAGCTAGAGTGAGATCGATAACACTTGGATTAAGAAGATTAGTGTGGTAAAAGGTACTGGAACTAGGTTTGTTTAGAAGAATAAGATTCTGATCTTCCAATCATTCGATTAATTAATTAGTATTTCCGCTTTTTTTCGAAAAAGGATCCCACTATAGATAATGGGAATTGAAATCGCCTAGAAGAATAGTTTCTTGAGTGATTGAAGATTTGTATAAACATCTTTCAATTATAAAGCCTTTTTCTTTAGCTTGATCAGCTTCATTATAAATATTAACAATTTGAAAGGTTTTATTTCCATTTTGATAATCGAAGATCTGAATATCAGAATCTCTTGGGGAATTGGGAGAAAGATTGATTGTGAATTGAATGGTTTTTGAGGTATATAATAGAGTTCGTAGTTAGTATTTGTAATCGAATTTCGATAGGGTTTATATATAATTAAAGTATATAATGGATCTTGAGTTTGAATAATCAGATTCGTTTTTAATAATCCAGAGTTCTTGAATTAGAATAAGATTGATATTAAGTTTTATAGCAAGCTATAATATGCTCTCTATAGCTTATAAACTCTTATTTAGGTTTATTTGAAGGATTCTAATATTCGTATAATTCATTAACAAATGTTATTCGATTTTTGTTGAATAACTTGATAGATTTCACATGTTTTCGAATTCGAAGTGTAATTCCCTTAGTAATTTGAGCATTTCACTACTAAATACTAACAGGACTTTCCTCTAATATTACATACCATATACAAATATATTAATATAATATGTTTGCCTCCACATAAGCCACAAAAAGGATCCCTTCTACAATAGACATCTTAATACCCAAAACATTGATATTTTTAGTATTATATAGTTGGTTTCGATTCGTAGAATTGTTCTATTCTTATACTACTTCCAGTAATATATAATCGCTTTCGAATAGCTAATTCTGCTTCTGATTTTGTAGCAAAAGCAATCACTATAGCACTCTCTCGTTGATAAGCTCTTTTGGAAGCAGGTATAAGCCAGAATGGGGTTTCTATAGGCTTGAAATCAGGATTGAAGGTCTTGATTTCGTCTAAAATATAATCCATTTTTTTTACTCCTAAGAATTCTTTTATAGGGATTTTATGAATAATGACTTTATATTATTCTTAATCCTTTTGAATTCTTTCAAATTTGATAATGTTCTTTTAGATTGCTGTTTTCTCTATCAAAAATTGTACTATAAAAGGAGTGTTTGTTGTAAGGATAATATTGTTATTAAAAGATAAAATTGTAATTGCAATTATAGAGCCTTTGATTTTAATTTTTTGAAAAGCATTGTTAATCTTATTTCGAATAATTAGGGGAGAGAAGGAAATAGGATTTAGGATCTCTGGTTTAATTAGAATAAATTGTTTTTGAATGGAATCAGTCTTTTTCTTTATAGTGATCGATTTAATACTTTTTTTGGAGACTAAATTCCATTCCCCTTTTTTTGAAACATTCGTATATATTGATTTTGATATTAGTATAGTAATAGATATAAAGAGTATATTTAGAACTTTGACTTAGGATTCGATCTTATATGTAGTTGTTTCTAAATGATTGATTTGGGAGGTGATGATTTTGGAGGCTGTAGTGAGGTTTCCCTTTTCAGTATATTCTCTGAAGATTTCTAGGAGGTCTAATAGCTTTGATTGCTTATCCCGTGATTGGGAAAGGGTAGAGGCTAGGATAATAAGATCTCTAGCTTTTAGAATAGTTTCCTTAGAGGTGATTAGATTGTTTTGGGTTTTGAATTGCTTGTTTGGGTTGGTGAGTAGTGTAGTAGAGTTCCGTTTTTTGTTTTGATTAAAGATTTGGGTAATAGTATTGTTTGAATTTTGTGTAAGAAAGGGATTGCTGGATATATCGAAGTCTTGGATTCTTATTTCAGAATTGATTAATTGATTGATTAGTGATATAAGGCTTGATAATTCGATTAGGGATCTTCTGAAATTGATAGGTAATCTTGGAGTTACAGGAGGGCTAGAGGTGATTACTGGATAGGTGTTTAGTATTATAGATTAATCTGAATGTGCTTCTCTTATATCTATATCTAAGAGAGTATTCGGATTAGTATTTAGAATCTCTACAACTATACAATCAGAGTACTCCATATTAATATTCTTTAATAATGTTAATTTTGAGATGAAAATTTTACGCGAATTTTCGTGTGAGTTTCGTGTTTAGAGTGCCGACGACAGTATTACAACAAATACTGATCAGAATTACTTGGAGATAGTTACAATCAATTTTGTTTAATAACTATGATCTAGATTGATCGCAAAAAGATTGTATTTCGAAGAAAAAGTTTCCTTCGAAATTTGTTGTATGAGTAAATTTAATCAATGGAAGTGTTTAAGAAAGAATTAATAAAACCTTTAGCTTTGATATCGCTAAACTACAGTACTACACTTTTAGTTAACCTCATTATTCTAGGAGTAAATGTAAGTCTTGATGGATAGGATTCTACCTTAGATTAAGAACTCAATGGAAAACGGATTATTGTACACTTTGAGAATAGACTTTGGAACGCTACTGAGAGAAATTATAATGCTACAAAACGAGAATGTTAAGGAATACTAAAAGCTCTTCAAAAGTATAGATTTGATTTCTATAGGGTATATTTCGTATTGGAAATAGATGTAAAAGTTCTAGTTACCCAATTAAATAGAGTTACAACAGACCTCCCTAATGCTTTAATTACTCGCTGGATTACATGGATCAGATTATTTGACTTCGAAGTCTGATATGTTAAAAGCATTACTCACACTACTATCAATAGACTTTTAAGGAGACCTACTACAACTATGGAGTTATTAGAGAATAAAAAGAATGAGATAGATATTAACAACTGGATTGTGAGTGAATTTAATAATGTAGAAGATACTTTGAATTCGGATAATTTTATCTAATCTAAACAAAGTTATAAGTTAAAAGAAGGATATAATAAAAAGAATTATAAGATCACCTAATATCTAACTACTTTATAATACTCTAAAAACATAACCAAATAAGAATTCATTAGTTTCAAGAAATGTGTATTAGGATTCTTGGTATGCAACAATTGCTTATTCAAGATTGGGACCCAAAATGTGTTATACTGTAAGGTTATTAATGATTAATAAATGCAAACCTCTTTGATCGGTAATCTGTATAATGTATACAGGCATAAGGGAGTCGAAAGCACCTTCGATAAGGTGTATAGACTTTACTATTAGAAGGGAATATATGAGCAGATCAAGCGATTCATTAATTCCTATTCTAATTGTTAATTAAAATGCTTGAATATGTAAGAAGAACTGTTACACCCTATATAGGTAAGTATATATTAGCAAAAGTGTAACTTGGATATTATATATATACCCCTGGATAATAGTTACAAATACTTAGTTACCTTACGAGATAATCTATCAGGTTGAGTTGAAGCCAAGGCTTTACGGAATGCTATCTCACAGACTGTAACAGCTTTCATTTGGAATATTGTCTACAGACACTCGATATTTAGCAAGATTTCTGTGAACAGAGAACTAGAGAATAAAGTATATATGAAATACTTCTTGAAAAAGTATAGTATTAAACGAATGCAGATCTCTGTTTATAATTCAAAAGCAAACGGTTAAATTAAATGAGGATACAGACCTCTAACTAATGGATTAGTCAAAGTGATAGATAATAAAATAGAATGATTATATTACCTCGATACAATTTTGTTTGCTAACAGGGTTACTATACACCGATCCATTAATTTAACTTCTTTTTATATCATCTATAAACGCCACCCTGTATTACTCATAGAAACACAATTCTGCATCTGGAGAGTTTTAAACTAGGAAAAAATGATTACCCAAGCCAATCTTCTAGCCTTACGACTTTGCCAATTGGAAACACGTGATATTGATATGAAAGAAGTGATTATCCGAAAGAAATGCTACTGTTTGGATGAAAAAGTACGCTTTAATAAAGAACAATAATACTATCAATAAACAAATCGCTACAAGAGATATTATGCTTCAATTCAACCCCCAATCCAAAATTGATATATTGCGAAAAAAGAAATTTGTATATCAATGGTTTGGCCTATATCGAATAAATAAAGCACTGTCAAAGAAAGGCATATATCTATTAGAAGAAATGGATGGCACTCTAATTAATGAAACTTATTCAGGCTCTCAACTCAAGAAATTTATTAAGAGAGAAGGAGAGTATATTCCAGTCGGAGGAAAAGAAAGTTCAGAGAATATTATTGAAGTCGAACTTGAAAACCCTCTCAAAGCGCTTTTAAATCCAAAACGAAATAAACGAATTACTTAATGCTTTGCGATTACTAAAGAAATAATAGATCAATTATAATCAAACAATAAGCCTTCATTGTTAACAAATGTAAACATCTGTGTCAGGATAGAGATTCCTACAATAAGCTCATTAATCAAGGTTGTGTTTCTCTTTATATATGAGTAATTGACGGGATTTCAATCAAGATTCTAGGTAAGAAGGGAATATGCTTGCTCTTTCAAATAATAAATGTAAAATTCATTTACCTTTTTTATCTTTTACGAGCTTCTAAACAAGTCAGAAAGAGAAGAGACATCAAATAAGTAGAGCTATAAAGAAGACAAATAACCCTCTTTTATTTAGAAAGTTTCCTTTATGTTTTTAAGCACCTTCTTTACATTTTCTTACTTCAAAAGCATTGCTATTCTATCTGAAATTCTGTAATATAGTTTTATTTCTTTTATACTACACTCGATCTGAATCTACACCTGTTTTCTCTATATACATTTTGCTTTATCTCACTTTTCCATTTAGAAATATATTTGTAAAGCATTCTTTTTCGTTTTATATAAGTTTAATACTAGTTATATAACTTTACCAAATTTGAACAAAGTTATTAGAGTATACTTTCAAAATGTCTGAATCTGAGTAAGATCATACTTCTGATTCTTCAGAAGAAGATTTTCAGAATATTGTAAGCACTTAGTACTCGAATCTTCAATTTCAATATATGAGTTATAATATATTGATAACTATAGATAATAAGAAAATTATTAGTCTGCTCGAAGCCTTTCAAACAATAAGACAACTCCCGGAGGAATAACAATATATAGTGTTTACAAAATTCAATTCTTAAGTGGAAGTTTAAAAAGAAACTATAGATACCCTTATTAAAATATTAATGGTTCAAATCCTTCGCGATGATTTTCATCTTAAAGTCAATGTTTTCATAAAGTAAATAAAAGCTGAAAACAAGAATACTCTTGATTGTATCGCGAAGATTCGTGAGGCATAACAAAATGTAATCGATAAGATTAAACAATTCTGGGTACATTCTCTGAAAGGTTTTTTTTTTGCTATAATTCTTATTATGTTATATAGTATAAAATTCTATAAAGAACTTTCCAGATTAGTAAAGATAGCTAGCCCAGAGAAAGTGCTGGAGGCAGTTAATGGAGAACTTATTCGTTGACTAATAAATCCCCCCAAATCTGGTATATAAGTCAATAGATATTTAATGTCTTTTGAATTCAAGAAAGCATTTAAAATCCTTAACAAAGATAATAATGCTGCTATCTTTTAATGGGAGGATATTCAAAGAGTTGTATTAGATCTTAAGTATAATATGGTTAGAATATTGGGAAAAGCTAGTATTGATTATTCGAAAGATAACTCATTAGTAGGAGACTCAGTTATTGAGTTTATGGAAATTCTTATTACTTTTCCTAATGAAGAAGAAATCATAAACATTAATTAATGAAACGAACTTAATATCTTTATTAATACTATAATAAAGAAACTAATGGTAAAATATATTATAAATAAAATGATCACTTACTAAGGCACTCTGAGTAAAAAAGAAGAGAAATTGAGTGTATCTAAAGCTTGCAAGTGTAATACTAAGGCTTTGGCAGAAAAGAATTAATACTTGGCGTTGAAAGAGAGATACTTGACTAAACCAGTAGACTAGATAGTTATAGTAAAACTAGTGAATTTGATGCTAGAAGAGCTATACAGGCATCATATTCATCAACTTATAGGAACCCTTGAACTCAAAGCTTTTTGTATAGATTGGATGGATATTATACATCGCCTTCGTTTTCTTTACAAGAACTATAATCAAATTGATGAAATTCGGATCAATAGCAAATACTACAACTAATTCAAAACCCATAAACTAGCTAGTACAAAAAGAAAGAGAAAGATTCTTGGAGTTCTCAAATTCCGTCCTATCGAAGCTAGTATTTCTAAAACCAAAGTTATACAACAACACATAGCTGACTTGATATACATTCGCAAAATTGACTATTATACTAAGAGCTTTTTAGAGCACTGCTTCAACATTGCTACTACCAAATATCAACCTCTTATCGAACAATCTGTAGCTATGTACTCTCACTATAATCACTACAAAAAGCAAGATCTAGCTTTTGCTTACTATTACTATTATTCGCTAATACAATAAGTTTATAGACAAGACCTAAAACTTTGATGGTATGCCTCGAAATAACGAATGAATCGAGAATTTAGGCTTATTATTATTCCTTTTTCAGCTATCATCATTCAGGAAGATAAGATGATTAACCGAATTTTTGTACATGGGAATGCAAAACTTTTATACTCCAAATCAGATCTCAATTAAATGAAGCAATTCATAGTCTATATAATCTACTCGATTATAAATCAAGAATTCACATCTGATTAAGTAATACACTATAGCCAAGTGAAAAGTGATTCTGAAATCACTTAGTAAAGTCTGATAACAAAGATCTTAGGTGCAAATAGTAGTATGTTCGAAAAAGGATACTTTCAAGATATCGGATCAAAGAAAAACTATTATGGTTTTTCTTTATTTATAAAGTCCCCTGACTTTGCACCTACTAACAATAGGGGATGAGTGATATTAGCCGGTAGCAATTTGGTCTTGTTTTCAGAATCTAATGCGAAGCTAGTAATGTAACTGTTTGCAGCTTCTATTGTTCCTTATACTGCAGTTATTAGAAACATTAATAGTGATATACAACCTCTCCTCGAAAATAGCATGAAATACGAAGAAGTCAGAAGAGCTCATTAAACCTTGATCTCTATTTTCGATAAAACAGTGACAAATGAAGGACAATATAAGATCTCAGATTTCTCTGTGGAATACCATTTGATTATAGAAAACCCTATGGAGCAAGCATTAGTTGAAGGATTGTCTTGGGATAATCAAATTGTGCTCAATGAGGCTGTGAAACTTCTTGATATAAACAAAGAAACGTTTACATTATGATATACTGAATATAAACAAATTGTTTGCAATCAATATTTGAGAGCTTTCGCGGATTCTCAATCTCTCAAGCTAGGATATAGTAACAAATCCTATTTCAAAATTATTAATACTTCTATTTCTAAAAACGAGGAAAAGTATTCCCTATGCTAGATAAAGATAGTAAACTCGTTTCTATACCATTAGATTCTAAGAATAACCCTCTTGATAATAACAATAGCTCCCCGAAAACCCTATCCAAAGACAAGAATATTAATAAACCTATTCCATCAACCCCTTAAAGCAACAAGAGGACAGCAAGCGATACTGGAAATTCTGTTCTTGTTAAGAGAAAGAAGATACCTAAGTGTACTATTGGAGTGACTCGGAAAAACAAGAGGAAGACTGTACATCCGTAATCAAAAACGTGATTAATACTACCGAAATCGAGCAATTATAACTTTACTCAAATTGAGCAAAATTATATTGTATCTCTTTGATAGTCATAATTTGCTAGTAAGGGATAAACTAGTTCCTGAAGAGTGTATATAAATGGTTGAACTACTGGTGCTTAATTTTTGTGTGATTTCTTTCTTTTTTTGGTTGACTTATTTTGATCGGGATGATTAAATTATCAAAGTGGGGAGGAATGTGAATGGAAAAATATCCCTTATTAATCATATAACTTCTATAGCTAGTATTTATAGATCTTTTTTTAGTAGATTTGGAAAAAGACAATCTATATTCTTACCTCCTATTCGACTACCTACATTTTGATACATGCGTGCTGTATAGCTCTCATTCGTTCCCTCACCTCACTGTCGATGTCTGATAATTCATTCTATCTATTATGTGTAGCCATTTAGGATTGCTTTAGTTCTATGGTATATGCGAAGGCTTTTCTTATATGACCTCTACCACCTTCTACTCTTTTACAGTATAGAATCAATACTTCTATTCCTTATTCCAAATGTTGATCTAAATCTAATAATCTTTTAGAATTAGAGGAGAATATTATTTCTGAGTATATAATCGATATGGATATGAGAGGATTTTCATCTAAATTAAGAAATATAGAAGATATAACGAATCATATTCTCGAATCGAGGAATACAAAGTATGTTGGAAAGCTTTAGGTACATCAATTTGTAAAATATCAAATCGAATTAAAGATATGTTTTAATTGTGTTTATAACTTTTAGAGGGCTCTTTGCAAAGATTCTAAGTTTATTGAAAAGTGGTTTCGATTAGTTTCGAATAAGTCTACACCCCCACATATCGGACACCCCTATATTTCGGACACATCAAAAATCACCCCGCTTTGAGTCATTATTGTATTTAGAGCTTCAATAATTCTATAATTCTTTGATCAATTGATTCTGAATTTTGAAATTATTATATTCATATAATGAAAAATGATTACCTTGAAGATGATCTTCAGGAAGCGCTTAAAGCGATAGTAAATGGAGCTAGTATCAGGAAGGCTAGTTTGGATTATAGTGTACCACATAGTACACTTTATAATTGTATATATGGTGGTATATCGCATCAAGAAAATGCCCAAAGCCAGCAAAAGATAGTTTTGATCTAAGAGGAACTATTAGCAAACTAGATATTAGTATAGGAATCTCTTGGTATTAGTATAATATATCAGCAAATAAGAGATATAACAAATCACCTTCTCATTATATAAGGAGAGAATTTATTAGTTGGAAAAAGATGAATAAAGAGCTTTTTCAAACGGAATCCTTTTATTGGAATTAAAAGGTCATATTGTATCGATTCTATATGAATCTCTAATACTACATCTGATATTATTAAGAAGTGATTCCAATATCTCTTAATTCCTGAAATCAAGACTATTAAGCTAGAAAATAGATGGAATATGAATGAAGCAGGGATTATGGAGGGTCAGGAACTTAATGGACTAGTAGTAGAAAGTATTAGTCGAAGATTTATTCAGAAAAAGCAATCTGATTCGAAAGTTTGGACATCTTTTATTAAATATATTTCAGCTATTAGAAAAACACTTAATTCATTCATTATATATAAAGGAAAATCAGTATAACAATAATAATTTCCTATAGATCTCACTTTACATAAGAACTAGTAATTCATTACTACAGAAAATGAATGGACTATAAACAATACAGCTTTAGAATAACTAAAAAAGATATTTATCCCTTAAAGTGCCCCCTCCAATCCTGAAGAATAGAGACTCCTTATTTTGGATAAATACAGAAGCTATGAAACTATAGAATTTATATTAGAATATTTCATTAATAAAATATATCTCTTATTTCTACCACCGCATATATCACATATACTATAACCATTCGATTTATCAGTATTCTCGTCTTTGAAAAACGCATATCGAAAGAAACTCAATCAATTAGATCTATTATCAGATTCTATACCAATTGAAAAGCGAAACTTTCTTTCCTACTATCAGAAAGCTAGAATAGAAGATTTAACACTTCAAAATATTACAGCTGGATGAAAAGCTAGCAATCTTTGGCCTAAGAATATAACTAAACCTCTTATAAGTCGACTTCTATTTAAAAACAGTAATAAGGAAATTCTACTATCCAATTCTGAGGTTAATTATAATCCTCTGATTCAATTAGATATAGAATCATCTTTTGTTTTATGGGAAATTCCTTTTAAAGTATCTGATATCCAAAAATATAAAAATACAATAATTCAGAATAAAACCTTGAATTTAGTAATACAATGATTCTTATTTCATAAGATTATAAAGGGATTCGATATCAAGGATTATAAACTTTTAGAAATAGAGAATAGGATTAGAAAGTTAGAATATCGATTAAATCAACTTGCTCCCAGAAAAAGACGTAAAGTTCGAACATCTTCAAACTCGAAGTTTGTAGGGATTAAAGCTATAAAAGAGGCTCAAATTGAAGCTGGAGATTATGAAATTGATGGAAATGAATCTTCTACTACTATAGATAGTTACTCTACAGGCGATTGTATTGAAGTTCAATGGTCGTTGAACAATTGAAGTTTGAAATTTATTTAAATTCAGTTTTTGAAGTGTCCGAA